>MU127446.1:106682-140241 GCA_014904945.1 Gyrodon lividus
AAGGAAAAGGAAAAGGAAAAGGAAAAGGAAAAGGAAAAGGAAAAGGAAAAGGAAAAGGAAAAGGAAAAGGAAAAGGAAAAGGAAAAGGAAAAGGAGGAGCAGGAAGAGTAGGAGGAAGTGGATGAGAAGCCGGAGGCCATTGAGAAAAGGCCAGCTCAGGGAAAGGTAGGCTCAGGTAGAGGTGGAGAGGAAGAGGAAGAGGAAACTCGGGGGAGAAGCTGGGAGAGACAGTTGAAGAACCAGCCGAAATGTTGATCTTGGTCCCATGCCATCAAATCATAGGAATTCATCTCCGATAAGGACAAAGAACCCAAACTCTCAACTTCCCATCCCAACACCGCTGACACTCCCCCCCATCCCCGAAGGCCAGTTCTCAAGTCTGTGAGAGCTGTGCCCAAAAAGCATGGCCTTGCACCCAAACCATCAAGGGCAATATCCCGGTTGGCACATGCCAGCCATGTAACTGATCCAAGATTGCTTGCAGCCTCATGAAAGCAGCCAAATGGAGTTGTCAGGAATCTGGTGGCCTGAGCAAGGCAGCATCAAGGGCCCCTTCAAAAGCCCCTTCCTGTCAACAGCTCAGGGCCATGACAGTTTTGGCCACCACCCCCACCAATCATGCCACAAGTCTGGCACCTGGTCCTTCTCCAAGGAAGACGGTCAAATGTTCAACATCAAAGCCAAGGCCCAAGACCCCCACCCCTGAAGCCGACCCAAGCTCCACCCCTGGTGGCTCAAGTCTTAAACTGAAACTCAGTAAGTTTGGTAGTCTATCTATGTTTCTATTTCCAACTGATATTAATAGTTTTTGATGGTGTAGTGATCCCCAAGCAGCTTCTATCCCACCCCATCAGCTGGGCCTCTCCCAGCCTCTGTCTCCACTCCCCACCTAACTGATGATTCAAGGGATGTAGTCATCACTGCCCTTGAAAGTCAGGTTTCTGCTCTTGAAAGGGAGCTGGAACAGATTCTGGTGCTCGAGCAACAGCTTGGCACCTTGGTTCAGGCAGTTATGGCCCTTTGGGAAAGGGTCAAAGAGCAAGGCTTGGTCAGATCAAAACCAGGTCCTTTCCCAAGGACAGTATTGGTTTTGCATCACATGCAAATGCTGAACCTGGAGGGTTCCAGCTCCCTGTGTCCCACTGTCATTCAGGCTGAATCCAAGCATTCCCCAAATCTCGGCCTTCAATTGTGTGGCCCATCCTTGGAGGGCACCAGGGCAGTCCCATCCCCACTCCATCTATATCTAGACAGCATGGAGACAAATGAGGGTGAGTTGGATGGCTCTTCAGCTCCCCCTGTGCCAGTTCATCCCCCAGGCCTCCCTACAACATCAGATGAATCAGACATGGTCAGAATGGATGCCAGTATGGAGGTTTGATCTCATTTTCCCCAACTTGTATATAGCCAATGACTGTACTTGTACCACTATAAATGCCATGAGTTCCCTATGGGTGTATAATTCTACAAGTCAAAATTGATCTTGATTTAATTGAAATACAACAGTGGGTAAGGCTATCCTGAAGGCACTGATGATGGTGACTGCAGCCAGTCCAATACTGAAAGTCTTCACATACACATACCTATGAATGAAGCCAAACCCATTGACTCAATGGGCCCACCCATTATGATGAAGGATAGATTAAAGAAATATGAGTTGGCCCACTCTCAACTGACAGACCACCTGGTCCCCAGCCTACTCAGCACCTATGGGTCACCCATCCCTCAGCCCAGCCTGGACTTGTGTGTTGCCCCTCCCCTGACCTACCCAAGACCTATGGGTCACCCATTCCTCGGTCCACCCAAGACCTGTTCACCCATCCCTCAGCCCACCCAAGACCTATGGGTCACCCCTCCCTCAGCCCATCCGACACCTATGGGTTACCCATTCCTCAGCCCACCTGAGACCTAAGGGTCATATATTCCTTAGCCCACCCAAGGCCTATGGGTCACCCACCTCTTGGCCCACTCATATCACACAGAACCACCACATATTTACCCACCCATCACTCAAAATACCCTTACTAAACAACCCCTCGGCCAACTCATATCACACAGGACTTGTATTCTATCTCAGCCCATCCTAACAAAAGCTATAAGAGGGCAGTGATTGCCTGGACTACTAGGGATTAGCTAGGAGTAGCAAATAGGTATAAGTAAACTTACCTCAGCCGCTGCCAAAGAGGAGCAAAGAACAACTGAGGAATCTGAAGTAAAAACTAAGTATATATGTATAACAGAGTGGGCAGAGAAGCACTCACTAATGATAATCAGGGAATAGGAACAGGAACAAGAGGAATTTGGAATTAAGTGATGTAAGGAAGTGACGGAGCATTCCCGGAGGCTCAGGAATGATGACAAGTAAAGGATGATGCAATTCAATAAGGGTCCACATGTCTACACGAATTCTGGATCAATTCTGAGCGGATACCGAGACTCCAAGTGGTTTTACCTGGCAGCGGAGCAGGGGTAGGAATTTCGGCATTCCAGACATGCAGAGGCACGGATTCTGACATTCCAGAAATGCAGGGTTTGTTGTTCCAGTTCCAGAGTTCACTGTATTTTGTCACATCCGTGCCCTACGAGTGCAACTCATAGGTCGGCCAACAATCAGCTGGCCCGTGAGCCATGGCTATTTGTCAACCTCGGCTGTCCATATTCTATGGTACCAAAGCACTACATTATGTGAGTGTAGTCGAAGGTGAGGGTGACAGTACACTCACAGCACAACACATACGATCCTGAGCACCAAGGCCAGTGATGGCTGTCTACAAAGGTGGAGGTGACTGACTGGGCCATCATATCACATCCTGTCAATGCTATCAACTCCATCAGTGATTATATCTGAGTACAATTGAAGGCAAGGACAACCATAAGCTCACAGCATGACACATGAAATCCCAAGCATCAAGTTTAGCAGTAGTTGTCAGCAAAGGAGGGGATTATCAGTGGATGAATAGAAGACAGTGACGATCAACGATGACAGCGTAGGGCTAGTGGTCATTGACAGCAAGCTTACTGGTGATGACAGCATAGGGCTAATGGTCATTGATGGCAAGCTTACTGGCAATTGTAGTGGAAGGCTGGGATGGTTGACTGCCACAGAGTGATGGTTTAGGCTAGTTATCTCCACTATTGGTTGACTATTGCGCCACTGGTCATGCCTATAAGCTCCATGGGTGATTACATAACTTGGCCTAGTGGTGCACCAATCTGATGCAATATCATCATTACAGACATTTCTATTGTTAGATATAAGCTCAGTGGACTTCTGTGTAAGTCACTGTATTCACCTATTGTTAGATATAGCTACAGGATGATTAGTATGTGAGGTATAACAAGTGTAGACAAGTCTCACCTCAGTGGACTTCTGTGTAAGTCACTGAGGTATATATATAGCCAAGTACGAAAAACGAATGTAAGTACGTGATTAGGTAAGCTGTGGCTACGCCACACGACGTTTGATTCCAACAATTTCTAGCATGGTAATTGTAGGTAAACTATGGTCGAACTCTCACCGATTTCCTGATGGGCAGGAAAACCTCGCTGGCTCACCTTGTTTTCCAGCGCTGGCAAAGTGACGGCGGAGAAGTGCTTGATCACCCTCCGATGGGTCCGGCGCCGCATCTCCCTACTCGAACGTTGAACACACGGCACTTATTGCTGTGTAGCTTCTTATCAGCCTGTGCTCTTCATGCTTCTTCCGTTGTCATGAGCTTAATATTGATCTGTACACAATTTAAAGACTGCGCACTTTTACTCGTTCCGTTGGCTTTGTTGATCCCTCACTATGTCTCTGGAAAGTTGTGTCGATGTCCTCGTTATCGGGGCTGGTCCTGCGGGATTGATGTGCGCGAATGCACTTGCTATGGCTGGTGTAGATGTCAGGATCATTGATCAAAGGTATGTTTTAGCAAGCTGTGTACTCAGGCGCCAGCAGATACTGATGATGATACAGACCTGAAAAGGTCCCCGCAGGTCAAGCAGATGGTATACAACCACGGACGATCGAGGTTTTACAGGTGTGTATACTATACCTAATATAATATATTGAGCCACCAACATAGGTCATCGCTATGAGAGCTATGGACTTTCTGAACGCCTGTTCCGTGAGGGGAACCAAATTCACATGATTGTACGCACCAGTCGCCCCGACACCTAGCTATTTACGAGCCCTTACCATTTCGCTCGCCCACAGGCTTACTATAATCCTAACGAACATGATGAAATCGAGGTATAGGCATGCCGCTCATCAGTCACGCATCAGACTGAAAATATTCTAGTGCACAGGACGTAACCCGATTGTAGTTTTACCGACCGCACGTTTCCCCTTTTTAGTGAGCCATGTCGTCTGTTTCCTCTCGAAGTACTCTGACTTCCCTTGCACATAGGTTACCCTCCATCAAGGGGCGATCGAATCCATGTTCCTAGAGTCGATGAGCCAGCACGGTGCGAAGGTGGACAGACCGGTGATACCGTCTGCCATTGAGGTTTCAGAGGATGCAGGAGAACTAGCGAGTACGTCGTCATATCCTGTAAAGGTGCGTTTCAAGGATAGTGGAGACGGTCGTAGATGGAGAGTCCTTCAGGTTACTCTAGAACACTTAGATGCAATCGGTGATGCTATCAAGACCGAGAACGTGCGTGCGAAGTTTGTTGTCGGTGCAGACGGTAGGCTCTTACCCTGACACGATTTTGAACTCGAAGTGCACTTGCTGAGTTATTTCACAGGAGCACATTCGTGGGTCCGGAAGGCACTCAACATTACAATGGAAGGGGAACAGACAGGTATCTTTCCTTTCTGCAGGTTTTCTGCTGCCCATCTTAGCTTTCGCGTTGCTCAGATTCGATCTGGGGAGTGGTAGACATGGTACCTGACACAAATTTCCCGGATATACGGAAGACATCAATTATCCGTTCGACGAGTGGGACTTGTATGGTCATTCCACGGGAAAACGACCAAGTTCGGCTCTATATCCAGTTATCCGGCGGAGATGCATTTGATCCATCAACAGGTAGAGTTGACAGGAACAGAATGAGCCCAGAGAAAATTCTCGAAGTAAGTTAGGTGTTTTTAAGGCTTTATAAGAGGTAATCTGAAACTCGGATATGTCGAAGGTTGCCAAAAAGATGTTCCGACCGTTCGAGCTCCGTACCCCACCCGAATTTCACTGGTGGACGGTATACATCAGTGCGTATTCCAGCACTTCAGGTTATTATCAAAAGTGCCGACTTGCTGCCAGTTGGACAACGTGTCGCATCAAGTTACTCAGTGAGGGAACGCGTGTTCATCACTGGCGATGCCTGTCATACCCATTCACCTAAAGCAGGTGAGAGTCTTCTCGCTGCCAGGACCGCCGATACTCACAAATCTGTAGGACAGGGAATGAATGCCAGTATGAATGATAGCCATAACCTCGGCAAGCATGCTCTTCCTTCACTAGGAACCCAATCTAATAGCACGGTATAGCATGGAAACTTGCGCAAATTCTTAGAGGCTGGGCCAGCCATTCACTTCTGGAGACGGTACTTAAGTTCGCTGACCATGCACAATGCCTGTACTTACTATGTCCCTTGACTTGTAGTATGAACTGGAGCGGAGAAAGTTTGCTCAAGACCTCATAGCATTTGATAAGAATTTTTCAGCCTTGTTCGCTGAAAAACCAAGGACGCCGGAGAACCAAGACGGCGTAGCGCATGAGCATTTCCTCAGGTCAGTCGCCTTAACCCACGCTAATGGCTCGTCGTCATGAACACTATCTTGCAATCAAAATTAATTTGTCAGAGTTTCGCAGACATTTGGTGGCTTCATCAGTGGCATAGGCGTGCAATACTCTCCTTCTGCGATCGTAGACATCAAGCATCAGGGATGTGCTCCCAATCTCATCATCGGGCAACGCATGCTCCCACAAGTCTTCGTCCGTGCTGCTGATCCTCTGCCAGTAGAAATACAAGACCTGCTACCCGCTGATGTCCGATTCAAAGTACTCATTTTTACGGGAATCCTAACCGAGACGCAAATCGCGAATTTAAACTCACTTGCGGTGCAGTTGAGCAAGCCGTCGAGCTTCCTTCAGAAATATGTCGCGCATGGACAGGTTTCGTCCATGTTCGACATTATCACGACCATTGCGGGTAAAAAGGAGGACGCGAACTTTCTAGTCGTACCTCCGTTATTCCGTCCACATTGGTCCAAGTAAGTGCTGGAATTCAGGTCTTGCGTCGGGTGTGGCGGTACTGACCTGTCGAATTGCCAGAGTGCTTCTTGATGACACCGATATTACGCAGAGTAAGGGCGGACATGGGTACGAGACCTTTGGAATCGATCCTACGGCAATAACCTTTGTGATTGTCCGACCTGATGGATATGTAGGGATGGTAGCTCCATCGACTGCAATTGACGATGTTGACAAATATTTCTCTTCATTCCTGATTCCCTATGGCCTTTAATCCTCATGTATCATGTTAACTGTACTCCACGTTCACCCATGACGGCCACTGACATCATCACTTGTATGTCATATAGGTGTTTGTATCTGCACTTGCCCTTCTCCTGTACCTTACGAAATGTATTTGCCGTGTCCATGAGCCCTGCTATCACGGTGAAGGTGCCGCCTGATTATCGGTGTTTCAGACTGGCCTCCTGAGGCAAAGCAGGGGCCAGACTCAGAGTGTCCCCAAAAGTTTAAGGAATTACAGATCCAAAAATTTAGAGCGACCCCTCAACCGGAGAATTTACGAGTCACGCAAACTGGGTAGTTCAAGATCAAGTGATCTAGCTCCAGAAGTGGTTCGAGACCCGAGCGGTTCACGTCGGTGCTAGTAGTTACACAAAATATCTAAGACTTCACTTGATATCGGATCCATCCGTTGTATCACAGCACAGAGTTTGATTCAAGAGTCAGTATATACCACATGCGTGGTCGTCACGGCAGGTTCTATCCGGAGACGGAGCATCAGTGTGGCTGCCGTACAGCAGTTGAACATCGAACTCACGAATTCGGAAACGCGACGATCCTACGGCCCGAGTCCGGGCCTTGAAGACATCATCGTAGCGTCACGGTGTCGTACGTCACGGTGAACAGAGCAGAAAGCAGTTGTGCCATCCCACCAGACCATGACGCCTGACAAGCATAACCTTTTCCCGCCTCAGGCAACGATGAACTGCTGATCGCTCTGACCAAGATTTGCCAAGCCTTTCGAGCTTGAAGGGGTAATAAACACTGCGTCTAGAAATCGATGACACAGAAGACGCCTTGGTTGAGAACCGCACCACCTTTCCCCCCCTGAAGTACATGATCGAATACCAATACTTCTACTTCTGACACTTCCATGCTATCATCAAGTTCGGGGACTTCGCGGTGCATTACGGGAGGGTGAGTAAGCATTTTTATGCTAGTTCGGCTTAAGGGCATTGTTTCTTCCAGACCGGAATTATGCGGCGCGATGTCAGCGATCGTTCACTTGATCAATCAGGCGACCACTTTCCTTTCACAACAAGGCTACTGCACCTGAGGATGGACATTCGTAAAATATTATTGATGCTCGCGAGAGGTCCTCTTCTCCACTGCAATCTGGCAACGTGCATTTTTGTGCGCAACTGCAGTGCGAGTCCCAGCTCTAAGTTTAACTGAATGCTTGTGTATCGTCGATCAGCTCAAAATAGTGACACCGGCAGGACTTGGTCATAGAGCGTGATATGGTTCAAGGCATAGTATACTGTGGACCCCACTGGGAAAAAAAAACGTTCCCCGCTGATCGTTGTCAGTCCAGTGACTCGCAATCATTGGTAGATCCAGGTGAGCCACTTGACATGCCTTTAGGAATGTGCGTGTCCCAGATCCTGTGGCTGGAATGAAAATGCTTGACGAGTCTTCGAAAACTCATGGGTGTCAGTCCGAACCAGATGGGGTTGGCAAGAAAAATCCCGTTCCGAAAACGCGTAGCGTTGTTTCCCTCAGGAACTCTCTCAAGCCCATGAGTGCATCGCGGAGGTGAATTCTCGTCTGTACTATCAGCTCTCGTCCATCGTCATCAAAGAATGCCTGTAGAATTCCAAAGCCTGATCGTAAACCAATAGATCTAGGGATCCAGGAGGGCAAACTCTCAAATCACGATACGAAGTGTACATCGACATGATTTATGTTGCTGTCTTCCCGGGGGGCGACACTAGCGGAAGCTGGCCGCCGTGGTTGCATCAAGTTCGTCCAGATTCCGCTTGACGCGTTTTTTTTTGTTGAGTTGACTGTTAGCTGTGGCGGCTTCTTCAACGCCGTGTCAAAAGTCATATTTTAGACGAGTTCATTCGAATCAGGGTTCGACGGAGTTCCAGTCGTTGTCCGTGAGAGTCCAGTAAGTAATTGCCTGAGTTATACCTGCCCACTGCCAGAGTAACGCATTTCCTCTCACTCCTGGGCCTGAATGGCAACACGAGGTCTTAGTAAATGGACTGGATGTTTTTGAGAAAGTGCGTGAATGCATCGTGCAAGGATTCCATGACAAGGGTGTCCAGTTGACTCTCGACCCCGACTCGAGTACAATCATGACGGTGTACACTCACTCAAATGTGGAATCTCCATGCCTTAGACTACTGTCCACGAACGTCAAATGCACTGGTGAGCGGATCCGAGATATGATGATGTTACCATGTCAACCAACAAGTTTGCTGTAGCCAATACATACATCGAAGAAGAGGCTCTCCAATAAAACGACTCCTGACTCAACAGTCACTGGATGTCAAAGCGAACTACGCACAGTCGTCGATCAATTGGGTGCTGGTTCGCCGCGATGGCTTCACTTCGGCTACTTCCGCTCGTGGTGTTCTATCAGATCATACGCTGCCATGGTTGGGATAGGTCTGAAAGGGCACAATTCTGAGGTCTTCTTTTAGATCAGTTTCTCCCGCCTTTCTCTGGTGCATCATTATTCCGGTATGACCGTAACTACGAAGCAGAAGCCTTTCAAAGCGCCACAACGGAACGAACTGTGACGCGGTTTTACAGTGGGATATGTCGAGACTGCTCGCCTTGTACCGGGACCGGAATCCCATTCCCCGCATTCCGTGTGGTGCTGAATCTCGATCCTGTCTTTCAGGATGAAGAGCCGTTGTACGCCCCGCGATCAACACGTCGAATGGTCCTCGGAATGTACCCCGGAATGGTTTTGGTTTGGTCGACAAATTCTCGTTTTTGTCTTATGGTTCTACTGCGGAACCGATGAACAATATATGACCCATAGGTGGGTGAATTCTTGTCATTTCCCCGAGAACAGCGTCCAGTTACTTCGATCGTGAGGTGGTATATCAGCAATTCCTCGTTTGGCTGGGAGACCCCTCTATCTGACGATATAAAAGCAGGAAGTCGATCTCGTTCACCATCATCAGAACAGAATCCCTTGCTCGTAACTCGAAAAATTTACCATGCCTTCAGTCCCAAAGACTAAACTGTCTCGCTATGGTGGATGGTTGCCCTCCCGCGAAGTTCTCGGGAGCTTCCTCGAGCATCACGCTAACAACGCCGCTGAGCGACACGCAAAATATCGAGCAAGCCATGTAAGTAGGAAGGTTCGCCCAATGTGTCACTATTGATAGTTCTATCCAGCCGCATATTCCGATAGGTGTATCTCTCCCCAGTGGTGTAGAAGGACCCTATGTATCTTCTGTGCAGGCTTTCGCGGATGCAATCAATGCGGATCCCGTCATGAAGGGTCTGTTCGATAAGATATTTCTGCAAGTCAGCCCGTTGTACCGGGTGTGTAATGCTCGATGGCCGACTATGACGAATGCTGATTCTCTGATCCAGATCCCGGACTTCGATACGTTAATGTTCGTTCTCGAAATTATCGTCGTCCAGCCGCCCAGATACTATATAGCCACTTATCCGGACGGCACAGAGATCGGCGAGCCTATTGGGGTGCCGATTTACCTCGTCTTTGATCTCCTCAGTAATACGAGTGCAGGATATGACCTGTTCCGTTTGGATCGGTTCAACGTCGCTTTAAAGCAGTTGTTGGACTCCTGGGGTGCTTACCTCGCTGATTCGGACCCACCGGCTCCCCTTCCCGCTTCCAACTCCTCACTGAATGAGGACGCTGAAGGCTGGTTCAGCCCAACTGCTCTCCAAAGCCTGGAGTCCAATCTCGGTGACCTGTCCTTCGTCCAGACATACGTATGCCCTGACCCAACTGCTGTTAACCGCGGATTCGCAACTTGGGATGCTTTCTTCACCAGAGAGCTGCAACCCGGTGTGCGCCCCATTCGGCTCCCTGACAACACATCTCTCATCCACAACGCCTGCGAGTCCACCGTCTATGCCAAGGCTGAAAACGTAAAACTCCATGACCAATTCTGGCTCAAGGACCAGAAGTATTCAATCTACGACATGGTTGACGGTAATGCATACGCCGAACAGCTCGCTGGCGGTACTGTCTACCAAGCATTCCTTAGCCCCCAAGACTATCACCGCTGGCACAGTCCCGTAAAGGGCACAGTTCTAGAGGCTTTCGTCCTCCCTGGTACATACTATGCCGCGTTGCCAGACGCAGGCGCTGAGGCAGATGACCCGGACCTCGAGGAAGGCGACCCTCACGGTGCCCTCATACGTTCACAAGGCTGGCTCACCGTCGCAGCCACTCGTGCGGTGATTTTTATCCAGGCGGAAGACCCGATTGGCTTGATGTGCTTCATAGGTGTAGGGATGGCAGAGGTGTCCACCTGCCAACTCTCGGTGCAGCAGGGAGACGCCCTCGAGATAGGTCAAGAACTTGGGATGTTCCACTTTGGTGGATCTTCGCACGCACTCATCTTCGGTCCCGGCGTCAAGGTCACCTGGGCGGAAGGCGTTGACCTGGATCGCCACCTTTGGGTCAACTCAATCATAGGACATGTGACAGCTGCGTAAGCATGCTGTGTTGAACGCGATAGGGTTACGCTATCAGGAGAAAAGGAAAGCATATAGTTTGTTCTCAAGTTGTACGACCGTCGACTCCTACGAATTTTGTGTACGATTACTACGAAGTGGCTTATGTACTGCAAATCAGGAATTCCAGTAACGTTGTCAAACCACTGACATCCATCCTCATCCTACGAGCCGTACGGATCGATAGTGCGCACATACCACCAGAAAATACATTTCCATAACAGACCTGCACAGCGGTGGCATGGTGTGTCAACTAGGCGGACCAATTAGAAAGGAAAACACCTGTGCTTTCTTAGGAAATGACGGGAAACACAGGTGGCGAGGCTGGTTGTCCTGCTACTGGCCAGAAAGGCGCAGCATCAAGATGCTGTTACATGACTCTCGTGCTGGCGTGTTTCGATGTCTCGCAAAAGTTCCTTGAGTTTCATTTGGTGGACTTTTTGGGTCGTGCTTACAATATGACGTGGATTGAAGTTATGAGTTCGGCCCAAGGCACCGGATTTGTCACTACGGTATGGATCCCAGGGACAGTGATCCCTAGTGAGGACCAATTTTTTCTTGCACCGTGTTCCTTCGGCAGCCCTGGTAGTAAATCGCTATCGAATTAACTGCCTAATACAGTAGATTTTCTCATAATGCATGACCTCACAATGCATAAAATCTCATGATGCATGGCCAAATCTGGGGACGATGTCCATCCGCAGTAAATTATGCATGAAATCTCATATAAGATGATGCATAAAGAATTATTGGGGTTATGCATTAGTATATTAGGGGGTCTGCTCGCTTCCGAGCACTGTCAGTACAATAATTTTATGCATATGTACTAGCATAAATCATTTTCTTTACTACAACATGCCACGCAATCCTGAGCAGAAACTATGCAAAGCTCAAGCAGGGCATAAGCCCTACAAAAGACATTCTAAACCCCCTGCAACAATGGAAGGGGCACCTCCTGCACCAAAGACTGTGGCTGTCACAGAGCAGAAGCATCAAAATCTCACACTCCATGATTGGCTCTGTCAAGTCTGGGTTCAATCCTGGAATTCCTGGAGAGTCTGGAGCATGTGGAAAGGCAAAGGGGGTTGGGAATTCCTGAGGGGGGGGTGGGAGGGGTAAGGAACTTTGGCTTCAGCTTATGTGCTGCACCCCTGTACGAGTTCTGTCCCTTAATTTCAAGGCAGAAGTTTGGAGGACAATCCTAAGATCAACTTAAGGACTGAGAGAGGTTTTCAGAGTGATGCAGAGACTTTGGAGGATAGAACATGATTTAGTTGATATTCAAACTAAGGAAATAATACAGAGTAAAGTTGGGTTTACATACTGAAGAGTCCAGAAGATATAAAACTGTTCAAGTATTTCGGATGAATCAGGGTTTTGGGTTTCTGGAACAAAGTAAGAGGATGAATCAGAATGGTGTCAGAATGATGAAATAATAACTGAGGATGATGGCACAATAATTGTGAAGCAGGGGGAAAGGGAATTAACAATAGGAGCTGTGAATGTCAAGGAATGTCAAAGGAAAGGAACATATGTCAAGAGATAGCTGAGATAGGAATACAAAAGTCCGGGATGGGAATGCAAAAGTCCAGGACAGTAAATATGGGATTCAGAATATCAAATGAAGGAGAAATCTTCTAAGGTAAAGTTTGGGGCTCGGGGTTTGGGATTTTATCATAGGGGGCCAGAATTGTGTTGGATGGGTCGGGAAAGTTTTGGGATGTGACAGGCTCACAGTTGTTGCTTATTTCGACCACCATCAACTGATCTCCAAGGATGATGTCGTCAAGTACTTTGCACAGAAAAATGATAGTGTTCTTATCTTTATTCAATCAAGCCTTTCCTGCCACCTGTCTGAGAACGGTCACAAGGAGGACAAAAGGTGGCTTGAATCAAATCCAACTGCTTTGTCAGCCAAACGGGCCAGAATCGTAACAAGGCCAGATGTTGCAGCTGCTCTGTTCAAGTGGGTGAAACATGTGGAAGAAAAAGGGAAACATGTCAGTGGAGCAATGTTGATGACAAAGCATGAGACATTTGAGGAAGCCTTGAATGTTCCAAAGGAGGAGAGACTCAGGACTGGAGGATGGGTGTCAAGTTTCTGTTGAATGTAAGTTAGATTATGAAATGACCTGGTGAAAGGGAGATAAATAATTATTGTGCTGGCAAATTCAACTTGAAAGAGCACCATAGGCATGGAGAGGCTGGTTCTGTAGATCTTGAGGCTGTCACAAGGGAACGGGAAAGGATAAAAAAGCTTTATGCAGAGTATCCACCTGAAGACAATCTAAACTCCAATGAGTCAGGACTGTTTGGCTTGTGAGAAACTATGAATTTGGTGTGAATTGACTGAGACTGATTCTTATTCCCTATCAGTGCACCCCCTGACCATGGCATTTGTCACATCCTGAAACTTTCCTAACCCATCTGGCCCAATTCCGGCCTCCTGTGATCAAATCCCAAATCACAAGCCTCAGACTTTACCTTAGAAGATTTCTCCTTCATCGGACATTCCAAACCCTGTATTTCCTATCCCAGACTTTCGCGTTCCCATCCTGGACTTTCGTATTCCTATCTTGGCTATCTCTTGACATATGTCACTTTCCTTTGACATTTCTTGACATCTGCAGTCCCTATCGATAATTCCCTTTCCCCCTGCTTCACAATTATTGTGCCATTTTCCTTGGTCATTATTCCACCATTCTGATGCCATTCTGATTCATTCCTTACTTTGTTCTGGAAACCTGAAACTCCGATTTGTCCACAATACTTTAACACCTTTATATCTTCCAGACTCTTCAGTATATAAACCCGCTTGTACCCTCTGATATTTCCTTAGTTTGAATATCAACTAAATCCTGTTCTCTCCTACTCCACTTCACTCTGAAAACCACTTCAGTCCTTAAGTTGATCTTAGGATTGTCTTCCGACCCTCTGCCCTGAAATTAAGGAACAGAACTCATAGAGGGGTGCAGTACATAAGCTGAAGCTGAAGTTCCTTGCCCCTCCAACCCCCCTCAGGGATTCCCAACCGACATCCACCGTTCTGCATGCTCCGGACTTATCCGGGAATTCCAGGATTGAACTTGGACTTGACAGCATTGCATCAAAGCAGATGCTGAGAAAAGTCCAATAAATTCCAAATTATGATGTGATTCATGTGCAATGCAACAGGGACTGAGAAGTGGTCTGTATTTTACATAGGCGAGTTGAAACAGCCATGTGAGAACACCAGAACAACATGGGTTTTGGTATTGCAACACAAAACTGCTTGGATGACATCTGCAATTTTTGAACAGTATGTTTTCAATTGAAATTCCTTGCTAAGTAAAACATTAACCACACAACAAGATGGATTAAGCACTACAATAAATTTTGTGACCAAGGACAGAAAGTTTGGCTATGGATAGATAACTTTTCTGGGCACAACATTTCCTACAAGCCAACAAACATCTGTATCGAGTTCTTCGAGCCCAACATGACATCCTTTGTACAGCCTCTGGACGCAGGCATTATTTGTTGTTTCAAGGCACACTACCACCATGCATTCTGCCTCCATGCAGATGAGCTTGATGAAGCAGGGGACACTGACATTTATAAAATCAACTTACTGGAGGTCATGCTTATGGTGAAGGAAGCATGGGCCAAGGTCAGTGCTGAGACCATTAAGAATTTCTGCCAGCATGCCTTTGCTACATGGTGAGGAACATTTATTTCAGTTTTATTTTGGGCTTATGATGCAACTCGAAACCAGAATCCTGTCAGCCATGTTGTCAGCCCTACAAATGGACTTAGACAACAAGCCAACCACAGACCCTACTTCATGGGCCATTTTGATTGCATTTGCAAATGGCACAATCAATTCCTGTTATGAATTTTAATATTTCTTACTTCTATGATCACGTGATTAGTCACATGACCTTCTCGCGACTGCTTTTACTTTCATCATGTGACCTCTTTTACTATGACATCATGCCTCACGACTTATGCATGTATGTTCTAGTTCTTTCTATATGACATCACTTTCTTCTCTAACATTCTATGACATTCTACGATACTCCACTATGACATCATATGATGACTGATAGCTGACTCAGACACTTTAGGGTAGACATTTAGTTAGCAGTATATAAGATGCAATATAGCGACCAAGGAACTCCAGTTTAGTTCACTTGGGTCTTTGCCTACAGACTACGAGTTCAGGCTCCTCTCACTCTCAAAGTCATCACTGCCTTGCAGACTGCTGATATCATTGTTCTCATCATTGTTTCTCTTATTTGAGTGTTGTTCCTAGGACGTCACTTTGTGAATTGTCTGTGGTGCTTCAATTCCCTCCCACAAGCTGACAAAGGCTCACTGCACACCTTGGTGATCAGTTCAACTTCAGGGAATGGAAAGCTGCCTTTGATGAGATCCTGAAGGCCGAGGACAATGAATCTGCAGCAGTGGCTGCAATTGAAGCACTGAAAGAGAAGGCCATCACTCACCATACTCATGTTCCAGTGCCTCTGTTGACTCACCAGAGTCACCACCCCTCACTTCCTGAGCTTGAACGTGCCAAGACAGAGCTGATGCAAGCTGTCAACAGCTTTTGCAAACAGAAGCACATTCAAGGCACATGTCCAACACTCAAAGACCTATTAAATCCATCAGAGGAGAAGGAAGTAGGTGATTCACTGTACTGTTTTCCGGGGGGGATGCCGATATTATTGCTGAGGTAAAACGAGGTGAGATGCAAACAGAGGAAGAGGGATACTAGTGGTGATGAAGGTGATGAAAGCAAGGAGCTGGAAATAACACCACAACAGGGCATGGGGTTGTGCCTCAGTGTGGAAAGGTTGTGCTTGCAGTATTCAGATGTCAATGGTCTTGCTATCCATCCATTGCAAAGTCAACTCCAAAAATTGCATAGCCACCTTCAAAAGGTTGATTTCGAGTCACACACACAGGTTACTCTTGATCATTTCTTCATTCCTACACAAGACAGGTAATCAGGTTGCTTACATTGCATTGTATTGTCTCCTAATTAGTTAGTGCACTGCTAGACTGTGACCAGAGAAGTGGGAGGATGAGAAGCATAAGGGGAAGATGTCACACATAGCGTGACAATATCGTCGTGCATAGAATCTCTTAATGCATACACTAATCTGGGGATGAAGTTCATGCACTATGAGAAAGTCTACTGTACATCAGGAAATTGACAAGTTGTTTGATCAGGCTTAATCAAGCTTTTTGTACTTACCAGGCCAAAATTAAGGCGAGAAGTAGATTAAGTTGGTGGTGGAGGGTTTCACTGATTTTGTACAAGTGTGACAAGTAGAAGCTGACATTTTAAGCCTTAAAAGTGCATTTAAGTAAGAGCACTGCTGAGCCACAGTGATTAACCAAAAAAGTGTATCAACTGACTATGTTGTGAGAAAAGTACACTACCCTGCAATTTCAAAAGTGTGATGATCAGCATATTTGTTAATGTAGAATGCTTGGAAGGTGTCAATGATAATATTTGATATCACAGTGAATCTCTCTGGTACCATAGATAGGAATTAAGTGGGCGGCACAGTATATTGAATCAATGTGAATGATGGCGGTACTGGGGGAATGGTTTGGCTGGAACGTGTAGATAGATATAAGCTCAGTGTACTGTATAGTCAGTTACTATATTCACCTGTAGTTAGATATAAACTACAGAGATATTAGTAAAGGGTAGAAACGAGCACTATAGATGAGTCTCACCTCAGTGTACTGTGTAGTCAGTCACTGAGGTAGTACCAAGTATGAACTACGAAAGTAAGCAATGACATAGCCACACAATGTTTGTATTCCAACAGAACACTTGGCAAACAACCCACATTCTGGTGTCCTCATTGGGGGAGTTGCTGATCTTGTCAAACCACTGGATGACTGTACAGGGATATAGGACCCCTTGGAAAGTGAAAGAGAAAAACATGAGGACATGTGCTACCTCATAAGCACATATCCCCATGTCCTCTGGACTGTCTGAGTTTGTTCCGACAAAAACACAGTTGAATCTGGGGCCCTTGTTCCTCCAGAGAGGTGTTGAGCAAATATATTCAGTTTGCATGCTGCCAATGCCACTGAGGTCACTAGGTGCATAAAAGCATGAGGAAGCGGAGTTGAATGTATATATGTGACCTTCAAAGCAAGGGCAACTGGCAATGGGGATTTCAGATGGGTCACAAGGGTCATCTGGGTAGATCTGGTTGAAAAGGAAGCATCAGACAAGGTCAGGTAAGTTGGACATGTGCAGCTCTTCTGCCAGCTCAGGCAGAGTGCATGCACACTTTTGTTCTGAAAAACTTTCAATTAATGACAGATTAAAACATACAAAACAATAGACTTATGAGATGTGTGGGCAAGTTCCATGTGCACAGAGATCTGTCAGACTATTGTCCGCCATGGTCTCTTTGTTGTCAGCTTGCACACTGGCTGTTGGTGGCTCTTCTTCTTCCGTATCCTTGCTGGCAGAAGGGTTCACAGCCAATGGACATGCTTGAGTTGAAGGGAATGCTAGTGCTAGGTGAAAAATAGTCAATAGAGTCAAAATACAATGTACTGGGTGTACATACCAAGTGATTTGAAAACTGATGCCAGACAGGTTCCTTCAAGCATCCCTTGGTTTAGGAAATCAATATGAGAAGCAGCAATCTTGTCCAGGCATTAATTGGAAAGGAGTATCTTGCCGAGGGCCTTGCACCTATTTGGTTGGTGGTATGGTTCTTTCACAGCTTTGATGTGCTTGCACTCTGTGATAGATAAACAGAGTCCATTTGGCACCCTGAACAGATGAATAAGTGCTGGGTTTTGCTGAGTGTTGATGAGGGAGTGAGAATGTGGTGACAACAGGGTTGTTGCCAGTGTTGAATATTTCTCAATGGAAGTGGAAGTGCTACAAGGCATCCTCAATCTCTTTGAGGCACTGTTTGGTGATGATGTATTGTCGGACCAAGTAACAGAATTTAAAAAATGCATGAAATGTGTGTACAATCCCAGTTGGTACATGCCCCTCAATTGCAGCTATGTAAACCTAGTTGTACAAGGTTTGTTACCATAAGGAGGCCAGAAATGAAATATACATACTTTCATCAGTGCTTTTGAATTGTTTCCGGTCCACTGTTTAAACCCATGTGTTAAATCCGGGTTCATTCCCGGATTGTCCGGAGTGTGGAGAAGGCGGGGTTTGCGGGAATTCCTGAGGGGGGTCGGAGGGGTAAGGAACTGCAGCTTCAGCTTATGTGCTGTGCCCCTGTGTGAGTTCTGTTCCTTAATTTAAGAGCGGAGGGTCGGAGACTGGTCCTAAGGTCAACTTAAGGACTTAGAGAATCGGAAGGGAGAGGATCAGGAAGGAACAGGATTTAGTTGATATTCAATTAAGGAAATATCAGAGAGTACACATGGGTTTATATACTGAAGAGTCCAGAAGATATAAAGATGTTAAAGTATGTCGGATGAATCGGAGTTTCGGGTTTCCGGAAGAAAGGAAGGAATGAATCGGAATGTCATCAGAATGGGAGAATAATGACTGAAGGAAATGGCACAATAATTGCGAAGCAAGGGGGAAGGGAATTATCGATAGGAACTGTAAATGTCAAGAAATGTCAAAGGAGACTGACATATGTCAAGAGATAACCGAGATAGGAATATGAAAGTCCGGGAGGGGGATACGAAAGTCTGGGACGGGAATGCGGAAAGTCCGGGATGGGAAGTCCGGGGTTTGGAATGTCCGATGAACGAGAAATTGTCTAAGGTAAAGTCTGAGGGCCAGGATTTGGGATTTGGTCATAGGGTTCGGAATCGGGCCGGATGGGTTAGGGAAGTTTCGGGATGTGACACCATGCCCCTGTGGACAACGGCAAAGCCCTGCAAATGGGGCCACAGTAGCAATTCTAAAGTTATAAGAGTTCAGCATAGCTTGAAAATTCTTTCAGCCTCACATCTAGAGTGATTGGCCTTGAGCCACCATTTGACCCAATCCACCAAGTGGTCTTTGAAGCATCCTTTAATGAGCTGGTGTAGGATGTTGGGGGCAATGAGTTGGTGAATGTTGGCACAGGGGAAATCATTTGTAAACGGCTGTTGAGTGCATTCAGATGACATCTCAAACATGTCAAATAGCAACCTGAACAACTTACAATGAGGTCCCCCACTATGCCATATTTGTCCCAAAGCACCTGAAAGCTGTTCTCCTTGAAAAGATATTCTTGAAACTCTCTGCAGTGAGTCTGAGCATTGGCATCCCAGTTCTCCTGAGTGGCCTGACATCTGGTGGAACAGGCTCAAGTTCAGTTAAAGGTCAATCTGCAGGTGAAAGAATGAACATTGGGCACCATCCTTGGACAATACATGTTAACAGTGCCTGCTCCTTGTAGTCTGTAATATAAGGACCAAGACCATATACCACACAGGTCAAGTGGCCATCCCCAAATATGACTACTTCCAGCTTGGTCATTCTGGGCTTGAGTGGTTAAGTATTGTTGTGAGCGAGCTGTGGAATAGCTACTGGCAATATTTTTGAAAGGGAGCATCTCCCGTGTGTTCCTTCATTGCTAGAATTACTGGTGAGCAATAGCTGAATGTTGACATGACAAGATACCACTTACTCTTGGGTCTTGCAAGAAAAGCAATGAGGACAAGCACATCCTGGTAAGTGCATCTGACATTGTTCCAAACATTCCCAATGGACAGATAGAGCGGATAGAATTCATTGCTACCTGTTCCAACTGATACTGTGGTTTTATTGCTACCCAAAATAATGGGCACAAATGTACTCTGTAACATATTTGAGTCTTTGTAGGTATGATGCATGAGGTCAGATGATCAAGAAGTACACCGTAAATGGGGAATCACATACCACCTGATCCCATGCCCAGTCACTGGACATGAAGTCTTGAAACTGCCTCACATCACCTTCTGTTGAATAGTTGTGGAATGGTCGGAAATCCATCTCACTCACAAAGGAGGGATTGGCAATGATTCTGTGAGAAACTGCCCGAGGATCCCAAAACCACACTTTGTACTTCTCTTGCATCCAGGGTGGTGGGTTGGTAGTGGGAATCTTACTGGTGTAGGTGACAGAAAAGTTCTGCCATTTGATGTCACCAAGGGGGGTGCTGTCAATAGCCTTATACAGATGGTGGTGGTGTGCAAATGGTGGCTTGTCACCATGCTTCAGCAGTGAGGCTGGCCAAAGGTCCAAGAGGGCATCAATTTGTGGGGATGACATCTGGTTTTTGGTGAACAGGAACTCAGCTGTTTCAAACTGGATCTGATCATTAAATGGTGCCCAGTTGTTTGGGTTGTTGACTTTAGGGGGAGGTGGAGTCCCAGTGGCAAGATACTTGCCTTGTTTATTACATGGTCATCCTGTAAAATCAATGTAAAGACAAATGGCAATGTGACTTGAAAATTTGACTCCCCATTTAGCTTAGTGTGATAGTTCCTGTACAACTTATCTCCATGACCATAAAACTGTGTGTCTACATTTGGAGATGGCACTCAGGGACCCTGGTGTCCATTGGATGATGTGCCAGATGTGCCATTCTCATTGGGTTGGTAGAATTCTGCTTTGTCCCAGCTGCTGCCTCCATTATCCTGATTTTCCTGATTCTCCCCTGTAGGTTCCTGTTCAAAGTTGCTTGCAGGAGAGTCCAGGTTGGGATGGTCAGGATGGTGAGGTGCTGAAGGGGGGAGGAGTGGATTGATGGAATGAGCAGAGCAAATGTGCTTTGTTCATCCACCTAGAGTCTTGAAATGGCACCTGCAACCAGTGTGTCCACAGGGGAACTGCAGTGCACTATGCTGAGGCTGCAGGTGGGTTTGTGGGGCATTAGACACAGGGGGAAATACTAGTAGGATTTATGGAAACGAATAGAACATTTGACATCTGATAACTAGGCTGTAGTAGTGTGTCACATCCCGAAACTTTCCCAACCCATCTGGCCCAATTCCGGCCCCCTATGATCAAATCCCAAATCCCAAGCCTTGGACTTTACCTTAGAAGATCTCTCTTTCATCGGACATTCCGAACCCCATATTTCCCATCCCGGACTCTTGCATTCCCAACCTGGACTTCCGCATTCCCAACCTGGACTTCCGCATTCCCAACCTGGACTTTTGTATTCCTATCTCGGCTACCTCTTGACATATGTCACTTTCCTTTGACACTTCTTCACATCTACAGTTCCTATCAATAATTGCCTTTCCCCCTGCATCACAATTATTGTGCCATTGCCCTCAGTCATTATTCCACCATTCTGAAATCATTCCGATTCATAAAACCCTTCAGTCCTTAAGTTGACCTTAGGATTGTCCTCTGACCCTCTGCCCTGAAATTAAGGAACAGAACTCATACAGGGGTGCAGCACATAAGCTGAAGCCAAAGTTCCTTACCCCTCCAACCCCCCTCAGGGATTCCCGACCAACCCTGCTGTTTTGCACACTCCAGACTTATCCAGGAATTCCAGGATTGGACCTGGACTTGACAGTATATTCAAACTCAAACCTCTATGAGTTCACTAACAACACCTCTTTACCACATGTCTAGAACTATCCAGACTTGTGCCCAAACATGCAGTATGCAAAGCATCAATGCAGCTCAGTCGGAGGCAGCCCAGGAAGACACCCTGCACTCCCTGATGACCTCGTGTCAAGGGCCCGATGTCACCAAACAATTCCAAAGCTTCTCCACTCATTGTACATCAACCTCTGCCTCTCAGGCAAGACCCGCATCTCAAAGCATCTCCACCCCTACTCCCACAAATTGTCACCCCTCCAACGCTGCCCCAGACCCCTCTGATGATGTGAACGGTGGCAACAACAAGCCTGACCCCTCCAATGACAACAACCCCGATAATGCAATCCCACCTAACCCCATCATGGCACTTGCAAACACAGTTTGCGGCCTTGCTGAGTTATTGTGCTGTGACCGCAAATCCAAAAACTCCTCATCTCCATGCATGAAGGTGCGGGAAACCAACACCTTCGACAGGACTGACCCATGCAAGCTGTGGGCCTTTCTGCTTCAATGCAAGCTGAACTTCCAGGACCATCCACACATTCCGGACTGACCATGTGAAAGTCACCTTCACCCAGTCTTACCTAAAAGGTATGGCCCTCGAGTGGTTCGAGTCTGACCTCCTCCAAATGGATGATCTGGACGGACAATTATTGGGAATTTGTCCTCAAGCTCCAGACCAACTTCGGCCCCCATGACCCCGTCGGTGATGCGGAACACCAACTCGACCATCTATCCATGAAAGACTCTCAGCATATCAACAAGTATGTAGTGGATCAATCACCTAGTCCCCCAGGTCCAGGATTATGGCAAGGGAGCCCTCTGACATCACTTCTACAATGGACTTCTGGATTGCATCAAAGATGAGCTTTCCCATATCAGAAAACCGTGCTCCCTAGGAGAACTCCGGACTCTCTCCCAGACTACCAACGGGAGATATGATACTGGGAGCGCAAGTCTGAAGTCGCTCGCCAAATCAGACCCTCCAGAAACCAGTCCTCCACATCCAAAAGCACTCCCACCACCTCATCTCCAAAACCCGCCACTTTGTCCAACCCTTCCGCATCCTTGTTGGTGAAGTCCTCCGCCCCTACCCCAAAACCAGCATCTGACCTCTCCAGCAAACTCGGGAAGGACAGACGCCTCACTTCCGAGGAATGCACACACCGCTTCGACCTAAAGTTGTGCATGTTCTGCGGAGCCGCCAGACATATGGCTAAGGATTGCCAGAAGTCCACTTCCTGCACACCCAAAACGTCCACCGCTCTGGAAGCCAAACTGGAGGCCTCTTCTCCTAAGGCAAAAAATTAGGGTACAGCCTTCCGGACTCCACACAGGAAGGAGGCTGCGTTGAATCCCACCGTGCACTTATGGAGACCTGTCTCAATGTGTACGCTCTTTATGACCCCAAGGCCCTTATGCCGCTTGTTTTTTCCTCAACTTTTCCACTTTCCCCACTTTGTTAGATTGTGGTTCTACTGATTGTTTCATTGATACTACTTTCATTGACAAGCATCATTTTCCAACATATTCTGTTCCCCCGATTCCATGGAAGCTTTTTGATGGTACTGCCAATTTTACAATTACCCATGCTGTTGACCTTTCCGTTTGTTTCACTTCCAGCTTTGTCACCTCTGATACATTTTATGTTACTCCGTTGGATTCATCTTGTTCCCTTGTTCTAGGACACAACTGGCTCACACACTACAATCCGTCAATTGACTGGGTACTGGGCAGTATTACTTTCCGAACACTGGCTCAAGACTTGCCAATGACCCCGACGTCACCTCCGGAGATTCCGGACTCCGTTCCCCTATCTCACTCCAACACTGCCAACAAACTGCTGGGCGAAGCTCCTCGCATCTCATTTGTCAGTGCTGCTGCCTTTGTGCGCGCATGCAAACTGGATGGCTCCGAGCAGTTCAGCATCAACCTCCGTCTCCAGGACTCCAAACTCTGTTCCATATCCCATGAGTCCAACATTTCTGAAACTCCCGAAGAAGTCAATCTGTCCTCCGTCCCTCCGGACTATCACGATTTCCCCGATGTCTTCAGTAAGTGCAAGGCTGACACCCTCGTGCCCCACAGGGAATTTGATCTCAAGATTGACTTAGAGGAAGGTGCTTCCCAGCCTCTCGGGACTGTTTACCTGGTTTCTGCAACAGAACTCAAGTCCCTCCAGGAATTCATAGACAAACACCTCAACTACAGCTTCATCCGCCAGTCTAAATCCACCCACGGCACTCCCGTCCTCTTTGTCTGCAAGAAGGATGGATCCCTATGCCTCTGTCAATTTCCGAGGACTCAACAAAATCACGAAAAAAGACCGCTATCCTCTACCCCTGATCTCCGACCTCCTTGATTCCCCTAGCCATGCCAAGGTATACACCAATATTGACCTCTGCCATGCATATCACCTTGTCCACATCGCTCCCGGGGATGAAAGGAAAACCGCCTTCCGGACTCGCTACGGCTCATACAAGGGGCTGGTGATGCCCTTCGGGCTCACCAATGCCCCTGTGGCTTTTCAGCGCTTTGTCAATAGTGTCTTTGCAGACCTCCTAGACGTCTGCATCATGGTCTACCTCAACATCCTCATGTATTCCAACGACATGGCTTCTCACAAGGAACATGTCCAGGAAGTCCCCCGGTATCTCCGGAAACATGGACTTTACACCAAACTGGAGAAATGTGAGTGGCACTCAGACTCTGTCAAATACTTGGGCTACCATCTCTCCCGTCAGGGATTGACTATGTCCGCGGAAAAAGTCCAAGTGGTCCAGGATTGGCCCAAACCCTGGAAAGTCAAGGATATTCAGTCCTTCCTCGGGTTCACCAACTTCTATCGTCACTTCATCTTCAACTACTCCAATATTGTTGTCCCGCTCACCTGACTCACTCGGAAAAATGCCCCCTGGAACTTCAACAATTCCTGCCACTCTGCCTTCACCCAACTCAAAGACGCCTTCACCCGAGCCTGTATTCTTACTCACTGGATTCCAGACTGTCCTATCATGGTTGAAACCAATGCTTCGGACTATGCTATTGTGGGAATCCTCTCGATCTGGTGCCCGGATGAGGAATTCCGCCCCGTTGTGTTCTACTCCCACACCCTGACAGCCCCGGAACTCAACTACAACACTCATGATAAGGAATTCCTCACTATCCAGGAAGCCTTCCAGCATTGGCATCATTACCTCGAAGGTTCCAGCACCCCTATCAATGTTGTTACTCATCACAAAAATCTGGAGTATTTCTCCATCTCCAAAGTTCTGACCCGCCGGCAAGCCCACTGGTCGGAATTCCTATCCCAGTTCAACCTCATCATCCACTTCCACCCCGGACATTTAGGAGCTAAGCCTGACTCCCTCACTAGATGCTGGGACATCTACCCCAAAGAGGGGGATAAGAACTATGCTGGTGTCACTCCCCACAACCTCCACCTGGTGTTTACTCAGGAACAGCTCACCTCGTCCCTACCAGCCACTATCCTACTCACCCCAGTCCTCCGGGCCTTGTCCCTGCTTGACATCAAAGACATCCACAAGGACATGCTAGCTTCCCTGTCCTCCAACCCTGTAGCTTCCCCCATCTTTCGGACTCATCAGACTCCCAGTGGGCTATCAACCCTGAAGGTTTCCTGACACTTGACAATCACATCTTCGTCCTGGAAGCTAAGGACCATTATCTTCACATCCTCCAATACAAGCATGACCACCCCCTGTCTGGACATTTTGGGCAAAACAGGACATTAGAGCTCGTCTGCCGGGAATACACTTGGCCAGGACTCCGCACCTTTGTCAAAAACTATGTCAGTTCCTGCACCTCCTGCACCCGAGCTAAAACTTCTAGACACTGCCCCTACAGAATGCTCAAGCAGCTCCCAATCCCCAAAAAACCCTGGAACTCCATTTCCATGGACTTCATTGAACAACTTCCCTCTTCCAGCAGATATACCGCAATCCTCATAGTCATCAACCGCCTTTCCAAGCAATCCATATTCATTCCCACTCACAACACTATCGACTCTCTGAGCCTTGTGAAATTATTCCTGCTCCACGTGTTTTCCAAGCACGGAGTTCCCTCCTACATCACCTCCGACTGGGGTTCCGAGTTCGTCTCCCATTTCTTCTGTTCTCTCAGGAAAGCCCTTGACATCTGACTTCACTTCACTTCAGGATATCATCCCGAAGGCAATGGGCAAATGGAATGAGTGAACCAGACCCTTGAGCAGTACCTCTGAATCTACTACAACTACCAACAGGACAATTGGTCAGAACTCCTACCCCTCACAGACTTTGCGTACAACACTGCCCCTAGTGCTACCACAGGAGTATTCCCGTTCTTCACTAACAAAGCCTACCACCCCAACATCTCGGTCTACCCCGAAAGGGATCTGACCTCATCCTGTGCCTGTGAATATGCAGTCAACCTACAGGAACTCAACAAATTCCTATGCATGGAAATGGCCTGTGCTCAACAATGCTACCAAGGACCCGCGGACTCCTGATGAATCCCTGCACTGGACTTCCGGATTGGAGACCAAGTGTTTGTCAAGGCGAAGTACTTCCACTCCACTCGCCCTTCCAAGAAACTCTCAAAAAAGATCCTCGGCCCCTATCCCAGCATCACCCAAGCCGGACCCCTGTCCTTCACTCTCTGACTTCCGGACTCCATGCGTGCTGTCCATCCCGTCTTCCACATCTCTCAGTTGAAACCCGCAACTCTGAACATCATCCTGAATTGGTTCCAACCTCCACCTCCCCCAGTCAAAGTTGACGGAGAACCCAAATATGACATCTCCAAAATCCTAGGCTCCAAAATTGACCGGTGACACAGGAATTGCCAACTCCTGTATCTGGTAAAGTGGGCAGGCTACGAAGGGACTGATGAAGAAACTTCCTGGATCCTCGCGACCGAACTTGCTCACACATTGGAACTCATCTCAGACTTTCACTCCACATATCCCAGAAAGTCCAGACCCCTTAATTCTCTCGGATGAGGGCGGAAACGAGTACACTATACTTCCTCATCCCCATCCTCCCCATCTGTTCCCTGATCTCCCTCACCATCTGCCCTCTCCTTTCCCTTCCACTCTGACACCCCCAGCCTCTTCCGGACTCCTATCCTGGCACTCAAGGGTTCATGCCTAAGAGGGGGATACTTTCACATCCCGAAACTTTCCTAACCCATCCAGCCCAATTCCGACCCAATTCCAGCCCCCTATGATCAAATCCTGAATCCCAAGCCTCAGACTTTATTTTAGAAGATTTCTCTTTCATCGGACATTCCAAACCCCATATTTCCCATCCCAGACTTTCGCATTCCTGTCCTGAACTTTCATATTCCTATCTTGGCTATCTCTTGACATATGTCTCTTTCCTTTGACATTTCTTGACATCTACAGTTCCTATCAATAATTCCCTTTCCCCCTGCTTTGCAATTATTGCGCCATTGCCCTCAGTCATTATTCCACCATTCTGACGCCATTCTGATTCATTCCTTACTTTCTTCTGGAAATGCGAAACTCCAATTCGTCCGACATACTTTAACATCTTTATATCTTCCGGACTCTTCAGTATATAAACCCGCTTGTACTTGCTGATATTTCCTTAGTTCAAATATCAACTAAATCCCGTTCTCTCCTGCTCCACTTCACTCTGAAAACCCCTTCAGTCCTTAAGTTGACCTTAGGATTGTCCTCTGACCCTCTGCCCTGAAATTAAGGAACAGAACTCATAGAGGGGTGCAGCACATAAGCTGAAGCTGAAGTTCCTTACCCCTCCAACCCTCAGGGATTCCCAACCAATCCCGCCTTTCCATGCACTTCGGACTTATCCAGGAATTCCGGGATTGAACCCAGACTTGACAACCTACCACAATGTATTCTCCATTTTAAAAAATGATCATTTTCTGTTTTACAACTGTAATTGCCCATTTCTGTGGATGGTGTTCTGTATTCTCCAATTTTAGCATTCCGAAATGGAGAATTGCAATTGGGTACTACATATATACATTTTCACTCTCATAATGTAGGTATAAAAGTGATTTTGCCAGTCTCCAGCAGGTCATAGGTCTTTTGCCATTCTCCCCTGCAAGCACACAATGATGCCACAGCACAGGCGGAGTTCAAATCTCAGGGAGCATTGCCCCTCCCCACTATCTTACAGCTGACTGCAAAATCTTAGGCTGTTTTTCATCATGCATGACTTACAATTTTTGTGTACAATATTGTGGGGACAAATAGAGCCAGGCTAAATGTAGCATAGTTGCCACTAATCCCAAGATTACACTTTCAATGTCCTCAGGACTCAGGACTCAAGATCTCAGGACTCAGGACTCAAGATCTCAGGACTCTTGCTGTTGTGTACTGTCAATGGCTCTTGTCCAATCACCATCCTCACAAATGGAGCCTTGACTGTTCATCCCAACCTCATTTTCCTGGGCTGGGCTTCACCCGACACTTACATGCAATTATGGATGGTCCCAAATACAGTTGTCATTGTCAGGGTAGGTCTGCTAGTCTTTTGTCAACATTGAGTCCCAGCTGGAGTTCAATAAGGTAGATGTCCGGTGTGCACTTAATACAGCCCTCAAGAAACTAAAGAGAAGTTAGTGCCAGTAATGAAATGAGAAAGGCCATCTATTGCAATGTCAAGTGTGTTCAACTTCCATGCCCTACCTGGCTTGTTCAAGCTTTGTTGCGCTGTTACACTGCCTGTCTTCCATTACAAGGTCAATGTTCGCCAAACAGTTCTAGCACTGATACCTGTCACTTCGGCAATCCGACTAGCCTTCATATGAGTAGATATCACTATGATTTGTTCTTTTGCAGCTTGTGGGATATGCCTATGATTTCCATAGGGCATAATGCTAGTGAGTATCGGGAGGTGAAGTAATGAAATTATCTCCGGAGCATCAGCAGGGACACATCTGTGGCTGATGCGACTACACTTTGCCTAGCTCTATCTGTCCCACAATATTGTAAACAAAACTTGTAAGTCGCGCATGTTGAAAAATGGTCTAAGATTTTGCAGTCAGCTGTACCATGCTTGCCTTTTGTGTGTGTGGCTGTGCAGCACGGCTGCATTCTTAGCACTGCCACGATATAGCTCCGCTCATTTATAGTATTACTAATCATGTTAACCTTGCACTTTCTCTGCACCTCTCGAGCTTCCCAAACACGTTTGGGAGCCTCGGAGTGCTCTGCTCGACTCAACCTAGACAACCTAATACAAAACATAGCTATCGTGAATACCACTAATATTCCCTAATTATCAGAAAGGGTGCAGGTACAATCGTGTTCGTTTCCAGAAAGTCGGGCAACCTGCGCGAAAAATTCGACAGATCTATGGATAGTCGGGAGATATAGGCAAGGAAAGCCAGACAGCCGTGTTTATGTTTCGCCATTCCATACGTCCACGTGCCAGCTGGTGAAAGAAGAAGCAGGGAGCTTTGCGGAACAGTTGCAGCGCAACATGGGGTCCGAGAACAACCAATCCATCGTGGCAGCTTGGCCAGCTGTGTATCACGGCCGAAGTGCGAATCCAGGTATATAACGCATGACTCGCTTCTCAGTTGTCCTCCAAACATCCCTGTTTACTATGCGCTTCACTCTCGCAACGGTCATCACTGCCCTGCCCTTGTTCATTGCTGCGGCTCCTCGGCCTGCCAAACAGAGGAGCACGGCAATCCCACTTTCCAAGCTTTCATCGCCGGTCAATGCTGACAAGAGCGTCAACTTTGAAAACCTCAAGTCCCACATTGCTGCAACCACGGCGTTCGTACCTATCTGCTCCAGTTCCATATTTTACTTTGCGTTTACCTGATTATCCAGTAAGATTCTTCGTGGCATTGATGATAACTTTGAGAAGAACACCGGCGCCTTACATCCGTCTGCTATGAAAGGCGCTTGGAAACGCGATTCCAGCGCACTACCCTTGGTTTCCCTTACTGACCCCTTCGATCGCTGGTTCGGAACTATTTCCATTGGTACACCTCCCAGAAACTTCGCCGGTACGTTGGCGCTGACCTTACAGCGAATGTGCAGCTCACTCACTTGAACAGTTTTGTTTGATACCGGCTCGAGGCACGTATTTTGATCTGGTGGACGTATGATGGGAACTTCACACTGAACTTTATGGCAGTGACGTTCTTTTGCCAGGTCCTCAGTGTGACAACACCTGCGACGGCCACGCCATCTACGATCCTGAAGCATCTTTGACCTCCGCCGACCTTGGCAAGCCCTTCTCCATTAATTTCGTGGGCGGTGCCTCGTCTTTCGGCAACGGGTACACCGACAATGTCACGATCGTCGGACTCACGGTATATGTGATGGTCGTTACGACGTCATCGGTTCTGACACTTTTGAGCAGGCTATTGATCAAACCCTGGCTGTGGCAGCACACTACTCTGAGGCCCTCCAAATCCAGCAGTTCGCCGGGGATGGTTTGCTGGGAATGGCCCCCCAATCTGACACTATGGCCAATCACCGCCCTTTCTTCCAGACTCTCGTCAGTCAGGGTCAGACAGACGAGCCCGTGTTTGCATTCAGTCTGGCAGCCCCCGAGCCCGAGCTATACCTCGGGGGTACCAACCCAGACAGGTACACTGGTGACTTCACCTGGGCCCCGGTCATCCCACCGGTAAGTCACCGAACCTAGGTTGCCCCAACGGTGGTTGATACGGCGTATCCAGGGTCACTGGCGAGTAAACATAGACAGTGTAGTGGGCAACGGACAGAACGTCCTGACCAATGTTCTCGCCGTCATCGACACAGGCAGCGTCGCCATCGTTGGTCCCCCCGCGCACGTGGCGGCCCTTTACGCAACCGTTGGTGGTATTCGTGTGCCTACCAACCCGGGCTTCTACTACTGTATGTTTCCGGCCTAACCTTTCCAATCCTTTATTAACACCCCCGTAACAGTCCCTTGTGATGCTGTCCCCAGCGTCAGCTTCACCTTCGATGGCAGAGCGTTCCCCATCCCCGCTGAGACCGTCGGCATGGGACCCTACACTGGTGACCCATCTCAGTGCGTTGGTTCCATCGTTGCAGGGAATGTTCGTGAGTTTCCGATCTGCTGTCGTGCTGCGATGACGTGTGCCGATGGCAATGAACATCAAGGAACTTGGATTGTCGGCACCCCTTTCCTCAGTGGCGTTTACACTGCTTTCGATCTTGGCAATCTGCGTGTTGGGATTGCTACGCTCCCTGCGGCGTAGCCTGCCACGTTCTTCGTCTACACTAGGTTCCGTGAAATTCTCTCTTATCTTTATATCTTCGTATCTTCGATAATGGCGCTCAGATGGGGCTCATACACTTTCGACCAAGTGTAACCACAGTATGAGACAATGTGACGCAGTGCAGTAACATCATAGAATAACCCTCACACCTTTGTATGATATCTGCGTTGCTACTGAATCATATGATGATGGCATGAGAGGTTCTCACACTGACTGAGCCCCACTGTGAGAGTGTATGGCAACGAAACAGTGCAGGCAGGGTGCCGAATAGTTCCTGCATGCCCGAGTGACTTGTGGGTTTAACAAGGTGGAGCCTCCCACCCTCACTCATTCTACCCATTTGTCATATCCCATGTCTAGCAAAGTCAACTCTGCTCCTCTGCAGCCTGCTCTGGTCCAAGTCTGCTTCCCTGTTTATCAGCAACTCTGCTTTCCCACTTATCAGCAGGTCTGCTTCTTGACAAAAACTATAAGAGGGCAGTGATTGCCCGGACTACTAGGGATTAGCTAGGAGTAGTAAATAGATATAAGTAAACTCACCTCAGCCACTGCCAAAGAGGGGTTATCTAGACATTCACATTGTGTGTGGGAAGGTCTGGAAAAGCCAGACCACAGAGGTGAAGCCCATGTAGTGCCTTGGTACTATAGTATATGGACAGTCAAGGTTGACAAATAGCCATGGCTCACAGGCCAACCAATCATCAGCTATGCATCTGTAGGGTATGGATGGACTGAGATGTAATAAAACCTGGTGTGATATGAGTTGGTTGAGTGTATATTTTAGTCAGGCTATCTTGAGTGATGCATGGGTTGATGAAGCTGTGTCTGATTGGCTGTTATGAGTTGGTTGCATATAAACTGACTGCATAAACCATTGCAATGTTTGGCCAAAATGCAATGCATGAAGCACATTGCAACAGGCCATCTTGCTTAGCTCTGGTGAGGCACATTGTAGAAGTCACTCCTGGCTACATATTGGTCCCTGGGTCATGTGATTTGCTTCAGGGATGGTGGGGATATGCCAATTATAAAACAGTAACACCATTGCAACGGTTTATGTACTCTATGATAAATTAGGGTATTTGGGGAATATTAGTACTTGGTATAGCCTCCCTTGATCTTAATCACTGCCTCAACCCTCCTAGGCATGCTTTCAATAGACTTCTGACACTCTGCAGCTGAAATCCTCTCCCACTCCACCTGAACTCTCCCACAATTCCTCTATTCCTTTAGGAGGGTGTTTATGCTCTGCAAGTTCCTTTTGAGGCAACCCCAGGCATGTTTTATGGGATTAAGATCTGGAGACTATGCAGGCCACACCATGGTCCTACAATCCTACACCTCTAGCCACTCCTTGACCTTCTTGCATGTGTGCTTGGGGTCATTGTCCTGCTGAAAGATGATGTCAGGAGGATTGAGACCATAATACCCCAAGGAATCATGAAGTTCATCCTTCAAAATTTGAAGGTAAAGGTCACCATTCATCCTACCATCAATCTTGGCAGCATATCCAACTTCCTGCCATGTCATACAGCCCCACATCATCAAGGAATATCCTCCAAACATCACTGTTCCCTCTACCAGCCTATCACTGAGCCCCTTCCCTGGCTTTTTCCACACCCATTTGTGTCCATCTGATCCTAGGTGATTGATTTTAGTCTCATCAGACCATACTACTTTCTTCCAATTCTCCACAGTCCAATGCTTGTGAGCATAGGCATAGTCCAACTGGGCCTTACAATGCTTGGTGTTACGCTGATGAGGTTGTGAGAGCTCAATCAGATTTCACCAACATGTCCTAGTGTCGAGTAGGACAGTTTAAGTCAGAAATCTTCACTGGCAGACTATGGGCCAATTGGTGAAGCAAGCCCAGGGACTCTGCCTAGGTTCACTGATTGTACAAGGAGTCATGATAGGAAAGGGATCATGTGATAGTACAAGGTCATGTGGAAAAGAAAAAAAAGGGGTTAAAATGGTTTTACCATAACATTACCCTCTGTTTAGACAAAAGAATACTGATCTTTTACAAATCCCTATATCCTGCACCAGGTGAACCTGTCATGTTGGCAAGGGTGGAGTCGTCAAAGATGTTGTCTCCATGATTGGAGCCTTTGTCCCAAACTCTTTGTCCCCAGGTGGGATGTCCAGGACATTCTGCTTGAGTGTGTCCAGGGGCATTTATAATACCAACAGTTGATACAAATGGGTCTGAGTCTTTGACATTCATAGCAGGAACAATTGTAGTGGGGGTGATTAGTTAGAACTGGGGCATGGGTCTGAGTCAGATAAATATGGTCTTGTTCAGCTTGGTTAGCGAGCTCAAGGATGGTGTCAGCAGGGATGCTGAAGGCTTCTTCAGTTGAGTCAATGTTGATGGAGGTAGAAGGGGTCTCTCCAGGGCCAGGGGTGGTAGAGGCAGAACAGCAAAGAGGGTCTGAGTATGGTTTCAGTGAGATTGTCGGGGAGGGGGAACCAGATGGGGTTCATCAGGGTTACTGTTGCAAGAGGATTGCAAGGATGGAGGGGAAGTTGGCATGGGCAAGGGAGGAGAGGAGTTAGGGTATTCTATGCCTTCAATGTTTGCAATCAGATTAGTAGCTCCCAGCTGGTGAAGGAGGTTGTTGTCACATCCCGAAAATTCCCTAACCAACCCGGCCCGATTCCGAACCCCTATGACCAAATCCCAAATCCCGGCCCTCGGACTTTACCTTAGACAATTATCTTTCATCGGACATTCCGAACCCTGTACTTCCTGTCCCAGACTTTCCACATTCCCATCCCAGACTTTCATATCTCCGTCCCGGACTTTCGTATCCCTATCTCGGTTATTGCTTGACATATGTCACTCTCCTTTGACACTTCTTGACAT
>MU127446.1:150175-167583 GCA_014904945.1 Gyrodon lividus
TTCCATTCATTTTGTCCCAAGCTAATGTTCTTACATAGGCAGTACAACACTGCTATCAGATCCTCAAATTCTGACCCATCTATATGTACCACATCATGCTGTGGCATTTTACTGCTCATTTGGCTCCTGTTCTGTGAATCTAGGGATGTCAACAAGGGCCAGAAGCTATTCAGTGAAGGAAATTATGCAAAGGGGGTTGCCACTTTCAAGAAAGAGCATATCTGTAATAAGTACTGCAAATGGCCTGGATTCCAGCTGGATGCATTTGGTGGTGGCGAGAGCTCAGGAACTGCATAGTGGTAATCTGCAACTCATACTTAGAATGCCTCGTATTACTGTTTTGATGTCTTGGAGTGTCATATAGAACCTTGGTTGTTCTGGCACTGACACTCAGATGCTCACCAAGCATCAACCCTGTTGGCAAAATAACGTGAACGCGAGTTTGCAGAGCATGGTCATTATAGGTGTGAGTTCCGTCTTATGTCCTGGAGCAAGTTGAGGGCAACATCTTAACAGTATCCATCATGGGGGTACAACATACAGAACAGGGTGCCAAAGAACCTGTACTGTGACCATTAATATTGATCTAAGGTGGAACATGGGAAGTTGAATGTCGTTACAACCAGAGGTTGCACCATAGTGAGCCAGTTGATGAATCATATGGAATTCAGAGAACTACATGTACAATGACCCACACAACGTCAACAATTGGCCATACAACATCAACAACTACGGTGATCAAGTTCTGCCAAATACTATTTCCATTTGGAGTATACACTCAGCCGAAGTTGATGGTTATTTTGAACACAGACATCCCGCATTCCATACCATTCCCCTGAAAACCTACAATGCCAATGGATCTCCTAACATAGCTGGATTGATTAAATTCTCCACTATTCTCACTCTTTGCATTGGTGAACACAAAATGGAACAAGAATTTTATGTAACAAATTGTGGAAAAGAAAACATCATCCTAGGCCTTCCCTGGCTATGCCAAATGTTGACTGGGAAGCCAGAACCCTTTCCTTTCCTGACAAGAAAGCTCTTCCCCAACATGACACCTGCAATACCATCACTCAATGATATCTCCTTCAATGCCTTGAACATGACCCCGAAACACATCTCACAAAGAAACTCAAAAAGAAAATCAACTCTATGACCTATGATTTCCACAAAGTCACCCTTGCCACTGAACTTGCCCAGAAGAACACCAAAGAGAAGAAAGAGAAACCAGTCCTTCCTCCAGAATTTGCAGAATTTGCCAACATCTTTGACAAAAAAGCAACAGACCACATACCCTCATCCCGTCCTTTCGATCACACCATTGACCTCAATGATTCCTTTGTCCTGAACGTGGCCAAATCCTACCACTTAAACCCAAAGGAAGAAGAAGTGTGCAAAGAGTTCATCAAGGAACACCTCAAGACTGGCAAGATTTCTCTCTCTCAGTCACCACAAGCCTCCCCACTCTTCATCATCCTTGCCAGGATTATTGATATTTGAACTCATACATGATCAAAAATGCCTACCCTCTCCCTTTAGTCTCTGATCTCATCAACAAGCTAAAAGGATCAAATATCTTTACGAAGATGGATATCAGATGGGGATACAACAATGTTCAGATTAAACCATCTGACCGATGGAAGGCTGCCTTCATCACTTCCTTTGGCCTCTTCAAACCAATGACCTGTTCTTCAGTCTTTGCAACTCCCCTCTGACCTTCCAAGCATTCATGAACCACATCTTCACTGACTTCATCACAGAAGGGTGGCTCATCATCTACATGAATGACATCCTCATCCACTCCTCTGATGCTACTCTCCATCATGAACAGACCCTGAAAGTCCTTCAATGACTGAAAGAAAATAACCCCCACCTGAAGTCGGAGAGGTGCAAGTCCGCAACAGATGAAGCCAATTTACTTGCATTGATCATCCAGGAGGGAGCAGTAAAGATGGACCCTATCAAGCTAGATGCCATTGCCAAATGGCAGACTCTGACATGTGTCAAGCAAGTGTGCTCTTTCCTTGGATTTTGCAATTTCTACCAATGCTTCATCCCCTCCTTCTTGACAATCACAAAGCCCCCCACTGACTTGGCCCGCAAGTCCTCAGCATGGGACTGGTCTACAAAATGCGAGACTGCCTTTCAGTGTCTCCAAAACCTCTATATGCAGTGACTGGTGTTGACCATGCCAGATGTTGACCAGATTTGAACTACACAACAAATTAATCTCCAAGCATGCCTCTGCCCTTGCCAAAGAACTTGGACTCCTCAATTATGATGTTTCCCTTTCCTCCGCTTATCACCCTCAGTCTGACAGATACACAGAACGAGTCAACCAGGAGATTGAAACTGTCAAGTCCAGGTTCAATCCTGGATTTTCCGGAGAGTCCAGAGCACACAGAAAGGCGAAGGGAGTAGGGAATCCCTGAGGGGGGTCAGAGGGGCAAGGGACATTGACTTCACCTTATGTGCTGTGCCCCTGTACGAGTTCTGTCCCTAAATTTAAAGGCACAAGTTCAGAAGACAATCCTAAGATCAACTTAAGGACTGAGAAAGGTTTCAGAGTGAAGCAGAGACTTTGGAGGATAGAACAGGATTTAGTCAATATTTGAACTAAGGAAATATTACAGAGTAAAGGCAGGTTTATATACTGAAGAGTTCAGAAGATATAAAACTGTTAAAGTATATCAGATGAATTGGGGTTTCGGGTTTCTGGAGCAAAGTAAGAGGATGTATCAGAATGGCATCAGAATGATGGAATAATAACTGAGGATGATGGCACAATATTTGTGAAAGAGGGGGAAAGGAGTTATTGATAGGAACTGTAAATGTCAAGGGATGTCAAAGGAAAGGAACATATGTCAAGAGATAGCTGAGATATGAGTATGAAAGTTCAGGACAGGAATACGAAAGTCCGGGATTCAGGATATCAGATGAAGGATAAAATCTAGGGTAAAGCACCTCACTCTTATCGTCCTACTGGGAAACCACAGAACATGGCCCGAACTATTCCAGACCACCCCCGAACCTTCTTGGATCAGAGGAAGAATATGAAGTGGAGAAGGTCCTCTCTCATTGTGGTTCCCCCAATCGACACCAATACCTTGTGTCCTGGAAGGGTTATCCCTCTTCTGAAAACTTGGGAACCAGAATCAAATTTCCGCAACTCCACTTCAAAACACCACAAATATAAACTGTCCCGTCCTTGAGATTTCCCCCATCTCATCTGCTCTCATCTCAGAAGCAACAAAGACTTCTCCCTAAGAAAATATGCCTTGCCAATTCACCTCCTCTTGTGCACAATTTGTTCCTTGCCCACTTCCATTCACCATCAGACAACAACTCCCTGTAGCCAGTGTAACCACTGCCTCCTGCAGAAGTTTCTTCCAAGATTGATTCTTGCCACAATGCTTATATCCTTCACTCCCTCACCTAGGACTCTCCCCTTAACAGCTCTTATCAAGCAGTCCTGCAGAACTATCAAATCTCCACCCTCCTCTCCCACATGCATCGTCACTCCCACTCCACCAACTTGCAGCTTGTCTCAGTCATTCTCAGGGACATTCAAAGAGAACAAGATGTCTTAAACAACTGTCAAGTCTGGTTCTTTCCCAGAATTCCCGGATGTTCCGGAGTTGTGGAGGTGGCAGGGTTTGCGGGAATTCCTGAGAAGTGTCGGAGGGGTGAGGAACTGTGGCTTCAGCTTATGTGCTGCGCCCCTGTATGAGTTTGGTTCCTTAATTTAAGGGTGGAGGGTCGGAGGTTGGTCCTAAGGTCAACTTAAGGACTTAGCAGATTGGAAAGGAGGCGATCAGGAAGGAACAGGATTTAGTTGATATTCGAACTGAAGGAAATATCAGAGAGTACACGCGGGTTTATATACTGAAGGGTCCGGAAGATATAAAGATGTTAAAGTACTATCGGACGAATCGGAGTTTCGGGTTTCCGAAGGAAGGGAAGGAATGAATCGGAATGGCGTCAGAATGGTAGAATGATGACTGAAGGCAATGGCGCAATAATTGCGAAGCAAGGGGAAGGGAATTATCTACTCTGGGGGATCAATGTCCTCACCAGAACTCCATCTTTCTGTGAGGCCTGCATCCTTGGAAAGAAGAAGCTGCTGTTCGAACTCCTAGAGAAACACTGTGCAACCCAAGCACTTCAAATAGTCCACACAGATGTTGGTGGTCCAATAACTCCTCAATCCCAAGAAGGGTATAAGTACTGGATCATTATTGTAGACAACTTTTGCTGCTTTTCTTGGATATACCTCATGAAACACAAGAAGCAAGCACTCCAGATCAACAATCACTGGAAAGTTCATGTTGAAATGTTCTTCCACATGGTGGTTGGAAAAGAGAAATTCATCTAGAGCAATGGTGGAGGGGAATACATAAACGAGGCCTTCTGAGAGCAACCCCAAAAAATGGAACTCTGCATGAGACCTCCACTCCATACACTCCAGAGCAAAACAGGGTAGCAGAGTGGATGAACTAGATGCTATCCCTCCTTGCAAATACCATGCTGGAGGAATCTCAACTCCAAAAGCCCTTCTGGGCAGATGCCATGGCCACAGCCACCTACTGCACAAAGTCCAACATCAGAACTCCACAGACAACACCCCTATCAAATCCTATTCTCCCAATGTGTCAAGTCTGGGTTCAATCCTGGAGTTCCCAAAGGTCCTAAGGGGCAGAAGCATGTAAGGGATTGGGAATCCATCAAGGGGGTTGGAGGGGTCAGGGACTTTGGCTTCAGCTTATGTGCTGCACCCCTGTACAAGTTCTGTCCCTTGATTTTGAGGCAGAGACTCAGAGGACAATCCTAAGTTCAACTTAAGGACTGAGGAGGGAATTCAAAGTGAAGTCAGGACTTTGAGTATAGAGCAGGATATTTGAACTAAGGAAATATGACAGGTTACAAATGGGTTTATATACTTAGGAGTCTGGAAGATATAAGACTGTTAAAGTATTTGGGTGAACCGGGATTTGGAGTATGGTGAGGGATAAATCAGAATGGTGAAAGGATAACTAATATCAATGGTGCAATGATTGCGAGATAGAAAGAGACCATGTGGGATATGGATATGGGATTCAGAATGCAGGATGTCAGAATATGAGGATATGAGGTGGGGGTGAAACTCTCCTAAGGTATAGTCTGGAGTTTGGTATTTGGTTGCGACTGGCTGGGAATGGGTAGGGACAGATAGGAAAAGTCACACAATGTGTTGATCCCACCCCTTCAGTTGCCCCACCTATGCTCCCATACCAAAGGAACAACATGGAGGAAAATCCCACTCATATGGACAGAAGTGTATCATGATTGGTTACACCTGTGGCCAACAAGCCTACAAACTCCTGGATGTCAAATGCCAAACAATCATCTCCAGCTGGCACATCATTTTTGACAAGACTGGAACCATCTCTGCATGTGGCCCTGCCCTGTGGAATGTCCCCACCATTGAGGGACAGTGGAAGGGACTACTTCTAAGGCAATGCAAGGCAGAGCATGAGGACACAGAAGAGGAAACCTGGAATATGATATGTAACTCTGGACCTGTGCAGAACAGTGGGAGTCGACAATGCATCTCCAGGTGCCCTGGAGGAACAACAACCACCAAGTCCCACCATTGACGACCTCACACACTGCTTCAAGCAACTCCACATAGATCTGCCACCTGCCCCAGCTCCTGTCAACCCCCAATCTCCATCTCCAGAAAGACCTGCACCAGTCCAGATTGTCACCAGAGTTCAGAGAAGCAATCAGCAACACCAACAAGCTGACCAGAATCAGGACTACTAACAGACTGTAAAGGCAGATGCTGTGCAAAGGGCTCAATGCCATGGCAGGCAACAAACCAGAAACTCCAGACCTTGTGGAATTCCCAGAAGCATTTACAGTGTCCACAAAATCCCTGTAGGATTTTATCTTTGCAGCTGCAGCCAACTCTGAGTCCAATCCATCCCTTTCAGGGACAATCCAGGAAGCCTATGCATGGCCTGATGCAGAATGCTGGAAGTCCACAGTTGAGGAGGAACTCCTAAACCACAATTCAAATCATGTGTATGAGACCATCCCCATTCCAGAAGGGGTCACTCCAATAACCTCCAAACCCATCTTCTGCATTAAGTGTGACCACACTGGAAATGTCAAGTGTTACAAAGTCCACATCATTGCACGGGGCTTCACTCAGAAGGAAGGGACTGACTAGCAGGAAGGGACTGACTAGCAGGAAGGGACTGACTAGCAGGAAGTTTTGACCCCTGTAGCAAACCTGAACTCTTTCTGGACCCTTGTTGCACTTGCCACAAAACATGACTTGGAGCTTGACCAAATGGATGTCTCCACCACTTGCTTGAATAGAGAATTAGAGGAGGATCTCTACCTACTTCTGCCAGACATAGTCCCTATCCAACCCAGGTATTGCTGGAAACTCTGGTGCTCACTCTACAGACTTAAGCAAGCTGGGAAGACTTGGAACAAAACACTAGCCAAGAAGTGTTACGGTAGAACCATTTTAGCCCCTTTTCTTTTGCCCTTCATGTGACCTTGTACCATCACATGACCCCTTTCCCCTTTTGACTCTCTGTACAACCAGTGACTCCAGGCAAAGTCCCTGGCCTTATCTTTCTTCTTTCCTATTCTATGACATTCTGCCCATGGAGTTTATCCCTCTTGTCTCTAGTTACCTTTCTTAGACAATACTTACTTTGGATATCTTGGTCCGTGTGCTGTCCTTTGTAGTATAAAGCCCTGTACTCTACTTGGTTACAACCCAAGTTAGATCTATGCAATATGATCTGAGAACTCACTTCACTGATTGGCCTATAGTCTTCCAGTAAGGACTTCTGATAGAGCTTGCCCTACTCGACAATAGGGCTTGTTGGTTGTTATCTGATTGAGCTCTCATGACCTCATCAGCATAACAAGAAGCTCAGAGAACTTGTATTTGCCTGCCTTGACATGGAACATGCCTTTTTGTCTTCTGGAAGCATGGGCAATTTTGTTTTCCAGTTGTTTATGTGGATGACCTACTCCTAGCAGCCTCTTCCAGACAGTTTATGAACTCCATCAAAGTCAAACTCTCAGCAGCCTTCAAGATGCACAACCTTGGAGAAGCCAAATACATCCTCAGAATCCAAATCAACTGGAACTGTCTCCTTGTTGCAACACCAATACTCCCATACCATCCTAAATTGCATTGGAATGACCACATGCAAACCCATCTGGACTTTGATGGCACACAACTTACAGCTCTATGGTCATTGAAGGCCAGAAAGTCTCATATCTCACAGTCATTGGCTCTTTGATGTATCTCATGCTCAGAATGTGTCTGGACATTGCATATGCAGTCAGAACACTCAGCTGGTTTAGTGCCACACCAAAGCAAATACACTGGAAAGTGGAAAAACATGTATTCTGGTACATGCAAGCCACCAAGGATATGGAACTTTGCTTTGATGGCTCTGAGGTATCTATGGACATGGACTTTCAAGGGTACTCCAATGAAGGTTGGTCTCAGGACCCAGGGAACTCCTGCTTCACCTCTAAATTCCTTTTCCACAGTAATTGCAGAGCTATCTCCTGGTCAAGCAAACAGCAGAGCATGGTTGTGCTCTCCACCACAGAGGTGGAGTACATCAGATGCAGTCTTGCCAGACAACATCTTGCATGGCTTCAGAGCTTCATCAAAGAAATTGGACATCCACAAAAGGGGCCAACTGTCCTCCACTGCAACAACCAGGCCACTATCATTGTAAGCCATGATCCTTAATTCTGGAGGCAGACTAAGCACATCTGGCAGAAGTACCATTTTGTCTGAGACAATCATTGGAAAAGGACAAGCCATCATCTGTGATGTTCCCACAAACAACATGGTAGCAGACATGCTTACAAAGCCTCTCATTCAGGAACAACACTGGAAATTTGTTTGGGGTATGGGACTATGAATGCACTTGAGTGGGAGTGACAAAATACAGTGAACTCTGAAACTGTGACAGTAGAACCATTATAGCCCCTTTCTTTTTTGTTCCTCATAACTTCTTTTCCTTTTATGACTTGTTGTATCACTGGTGACTCCAGGCAAAGTCTCTAACTGTATCTTTTTCCTTCATGTTCTATGACTTTCTACCCAATGGCATATATCCCTCTTACTACATATAAGGTGGAAAATACAGTGAGCTCCAGAACTGGAACACTAACTCTGCATTTCCAGAACGTCAGAGTCCATACCTCCATACCTCCACATGTCCAAAATGCCAGAGTTCCTACCTCCACTCCGCTGCCAGGCAAAATTGCTCTAAATTGATCTGGAACTTGTGCAGACTCTTATTGCATTCCAGCATCCTTTGCTTGTCATCATTCCCAAGCCTCCAGGGACACTCCATCACTCTCTTACATCACTTAATTCCAACTCCTATTGTTCCTGTTTCTATTCCCTGATTATCATTAGTGAGCACTTCTCCACCCACTCTGCTATATACAGTTTTCACTTCAGATTCCTCAGTTGTTTTTTGCCCCTCTTTGGCAGTGGCTGAGGTGAGTTTACTTATACCTATTTACTACTCCTAGCTAATCCCTAGTAGTCTGGATAATCATTGCCCTCTCATAGTTTTTGTCACAAAGTTGACTTGCATGACATGGGATATGACAGTACCATAGGATATGGACAGCCAATTGTCGGCCAACCTACAACTCGCATTCATAGGGCATGGATGGGCTGAGATGTAATAAAAATCCCATGTGATATCAATTGGCCAAGGGCATATTTTAGTAAGGGTATTTTGAATGATGGGCAGGTAAATATGAGTTGATTTGATGTGATATGAGTGGGCTGAGGGATATTTCAATTTTCATTTCATCAGTAATGGGTGGGCCCATTGAATGGTTGTGAGTGTGTACCATGGGGATGGGGTGGGCCAAGGAATGGGTGACTCATAGGTCTCAGGTGGGCCAAGGGATGGCTGACCTGTAGATATTGCATGGGTCAAGGGAAATTTTCAATTTGCATTTTGTCAGTAATGGGTGGACCCATTGAATGGTGGTGAGGGTGTACTATAGAGATGGGGTGAGCCAATGAATGGGTGACCCATAGGTCTTGGGTGGGGCAAGGGATGGGTGGCCCATTGATATAGGATGCACCAAGTAATATCCCAATCTGCAATTGACAAGCAATGGGTGGGCCTATTGACTAGTTGTGAGGGTGTGCCATGTGTATGAGGTGGGCTGAGGCTTGGCCCATAGGTATGGGAGGGACCAATGCAAGGAATATCATGAGCTATAGGGATCAGGAATCCTGCCACAGGCCGTCAGCATTGGGCCAAATACAATTTAAATTGGCTGCCAAGTTGACAACAGCCCCCTTGGCTGAGTGATCTACATTCCATTCAATCCACCTGTACAATGGGCATTGCATCTCATTGGAAACTTCACATGTCTGATATTATTGCTGAATACATGGTCAAGTGATTACTTGAAGCCATTGGTCACCCTATGCAACGAACTCCTGCACTACCTGATACATGCATTCCTTTATCTGCTCTTTTTCAAGTGGATAGGATAGTCAATTCAAGAGCTTATCAGAATCAACACAATTGATCTCCAAGTACATAGATATCTATTAATATGGTCTCAGGGAGCGTCCTCATCAACATTCAAAGGATGGCCAAGATGTTAGGGCCAAAGGAGACTGCAACCAATCCAGAAAGAGAAAAATTCTTCAAGGACAGATTCCCCATGGAGCAGGAAGAGGAGATTTCAGACCCAACCCTCCTATTGGACCAAACTAGGGTAGTCCTGGCATGGTATCTGCCTGGGGTACTATTGCAAGAGTTGCAGGTGAGCTCCCCAAGTTGAATTTCCATAGATGCCTCAGTGATGACTTTGGTTAGCGGGACTGTTCCCAAAACCTGGAATTGCTATTCCCAGATTTATGCAGGAGTGTCAGCAACTCCAGGTCTTGGAGGACCAACCAGGCCCTATTTGAGGGAGAGATCACAGGTGCAATTGAATTATCTCTGGCTTGGTACATGCAAGGTTGGATGGTGAGAACCTTTCAGCTGCATTCACACCAAAGCCATGCTGATGGAACTAGCCATTTAGAGATCAACCTGAGGGATCGGCCCTCCTCAAAGACTCCCATGGCAATTCTGGACCTCAGGAATGGCTTGGAGCTAGCTCCCTGCAAAGCGCAGTCCTTTTGGCAGCTCTGCTGGTCATGCATCCAGACCTCTATGCATCTGGAAGGGAGGCCCTGCTGACACTGGCCGAGTCCAATGAAGACACCGAAATGAAGGCTGTCCTTTCCGAGTGGTCCTTGGTATATCCGGTAATGTTAGTCATCATCAATCAGGCCACCCCTTTCCATTGGGATCTCAACTGTAGGGCTCAGTGGTTGGACATGTTGGCTACCATAGGGGGGGATCCTGACCTACACATAAATTTGGGGTCAGGCTGGGGTATGGGCCTGGACCCCTACTGGGAATTTTGGGAAAGGTACTTTGGCATGGGGTGCCACATTCTGTTTCTGACAGGGTTTGCCTGGCCTAGCATATGAGAGATAATGTCCATGAGGGGGTGGGAGTTCATAGATGTCATTGGGTTAGACAGGGGGACCTCCCTCACTTATTATACAAGTTGGCAGTGTCTATGAACATTCCTACAGAGTAGAATAAAAATTCCCTACATGAATGGCCACTGGTATCTAGAACCCTGTCAGATGATTGGATCTCTGCAAGGATGTCCTCAGGAGACCAATGTTCCTCCATCTGCACTATCCTTTCCATGGTCAACCACATCTCATCACATACTTGGGTGAGCTCTCTAGACAAAGCCATCCTTGTCTCCACAGCCGGCCTGCATGCCAGCTCAATCCGTTGTTGGTCAGTGCAGATTGGTGGAGGGGCTACTGGAGTGATCAACAGCTAAACAACAGGGAATGGGTCAAGTGGGACAGGTGAATGGACTGAATGGAAACTTACCCTGGCATATTGAGGCATGAATTGAGCATGCAGCTCACAGAGATCATTACACAGATGTTGTGCATAGATCTCCAGAAGTTGTTCCATGTGGTCCCACCACCAAGGCCACGGAAATCCTGGGTTCATTGTCACCAGCTGATACTCCTGATTGGGGAATGCGGCATCAGCATGTTCGGGATCAATGATCATCCAAACTATATGAGGGATGTCTAATGTCCACCCATACATTACTGCAGTTGAGATCAGCCAGGTGGCCATGGCCTGGGAGCAGGGTAAGATTGGACAAAAGCATACTAAATCAACACCTACCACTTCTGATGGCAGATTTCTCCTTCGTTGATCAGGGTCAAAGGAGTCAGATTGTAAGGCCCATTGGATAAATTCGAATCTCAGGCCAATATACTCCAGCATGTTCTGGAAACCTTGTTGGGTTGGGGTGTGGGATGATTGTGGCATTGTGAATGTGATGGGCAAGTAAGAGGATTTGGTCTGGGGTTTTTTATATTGCAAAGATGAACCGGAAACAATATACATCACAATGACCCAACAGGTCATTGGAAATACATCCAAATCCGGCTTCTGCTAATTTTGTACCAATTCCTTACAATGATCCCGAAGTCTCTCAAAATCGGTTTGAGTGCTGGCTGCATAGCAAGCATGTCCCACCCAGCCTTGCCTCTCAGAGGCCTGCAATAGGGCACACCATGACCTTGCCTTGTAATCAAAGAAGTTACTTGTCCATTGCCCTTCTGCTCTGAGGAGCTCTATCCAACTTTAGCTGGATTTTGTCACATCCCAAAACATCCCTAACCCATCCGGCCCAATTCCAAACCCCTATGATCAAATCCCAAATCCTGGCCCTTGGACTTTACCTTAGATGATTTCTCTTTCATCAGACATTCTGAACCCCGTACTTCCCATTCCGGACTTTCCGCATTCCCATCCCAGACGTTCCGTATTCCCGTCCTGGACTTTCGTATTCCTATCTCGGTTATCTCTTGACATATGTTACTTTCCTTTGACACTTCTTGACATTTACATTTCCTATTGATAATTCCCTTCCCCCTTGCCTCGCAACTATTGCACCATTGCCTTCAGTCATTATTCTACCATTCTGACGCCATTCCAATTCATTCCTTCCTTTCTTCCGGAAACCCAAAACTCCGATTCCTCTGACATACTTTAACATCTGTATATCTTCCGGACTCTTCAGTATATAAACCCGCGTGTACTCTCTGATATTTCCTTAGTTCAAATATCAACTAAATCCCGTTCTTTCCTGATCCCCTCTGAACTTCCTCAGTCCTTAAGTTGATCTTAGGATTGATTTCTATCTCTGACCCTCTGCTCCGAAATCAAGGAACAGAACTCGTACAGGGGCGCAGCACATAAGCTGAAGCCAAAGTTCCTTACCACTCCAACCCCCCTCAGGAATTCCCACCAAACCCTGCTTTCTCCACACTCCGGACAATCCAGGAATTCCAGGAACAAACCCAGACTTAACAGATTTGCAACCCCTGAGCAAGCCATGTACTGGAATCCCTTTGGCTCAAAGTCATGGAGTGACATCCTGATAGCATGGCAAGCTCAATCCTTTTCATTGTCGGGGCTGGAGAAGCTTCTTTAGGTAGCTGACATGCAGACACAAAGAAGAATTACCAGAGTCCAATGTGATCTCATAAACATCTATGGCCACAGGGTTTCCTTCTCTTTCCTTCATGGCCTTTCTCTCCTGCTTCACCAACTGGCTCTTCCTATCCTCTGGCAATCCTTCATCCAGAGCTTGCAAGGCACCTGCTGCCTCTTCCTTGCATATCCTTGTCTATTTCTGGATCCAAATTGACCCCCTTCTGTTGACATGCTAGGCAAAAGAGGACCAGTTGGCCTGATCCAATGGCCCTTGGGTCATGCCCAAAGCCATTCCATTTCAGAAGCTTGAGAACTCTCCAAATCCTGGCCACCTGACAGGGCTCTCTGTACCAATCCTACTCCCCTATCAGGCCCAAGACATGTAGTACATATATGTAGTGGAGAATCTCACCAGAACCAAGTGAGGGAACACATTGGAAGTGATCTTCTTTAGCTTGCTGAAATAATTCATTGCTGCAGTCCCACATTCCACATTGTTCTGAAGGAAGTCATCCAGTACCTAGAAGGTGAAGACTGTGCTGGCAGGAAATTGACCTGCAGTGAGTAGCTGGATGTGAGGATCTGGACTTCCTGGCCAATTGCAATATGCCAGGTCACAATAGCACACTCCTGAGGTGTCCACCACCACCAGGGCACCAGGAGAATCTGGAACCCGAAGGTGAGGGAGCCGAGCTGCTGGGTGGGAACCCTCCCAGTCCTCATGAGGCACATCCTGAGGCCCATCCCTGACTCCAGATGGGTACACCCCTCCATCATGTCCCAGATGTAGAGTCAATCTGGCCTATGGGCATCACTTTGATCAAGCAGAGGCATTTCATTATAAGTATCAAGAAACATAGTGGATCCAGCTTAGTGAGCACCAGGCCTGATTATTCCCATATGGAAGGCTTCAGGAATTAATGAGCTACCTGTCCCATGGACACATATTGTGGGTCAACAATCAGACTACATGGCCTCCAAGTATTTGCCACAGGGGGTGAAGCTTTGGGAGCCATCAAAGCTTCAGAAAAAGGAGGTAATTTCTATCTTGGACTTCTGGAGAGAGATAGCAATCACATCCAGCAGATGTCCTGAGCTTCCAAAATGGAGAGACTCTGCAGGCATTCTACAAGACTCTGTGGAGTTAGATTTCGATGAAGAGGCAGTGGGCCAAAGAAGGAAGGCCTCTAAAGGAAAGAGAAAGGCTGGGTTGAAGATGGACTAACTGAAGGTGAAGGCAGATTAAAATCAAGAGGACAGGGCAGGAAGGGAAGGAATCCTTCAAGGATAGATGAGTCTGAAAAGTCTGAGGACCAGGACGATGGGAATGGGTCTGGGTGGAGACATGATACCAACAGGGAAGATTCTGGAGGTACTGCTGGACAGCAAGGGCCCAGTCATTTGGGCCATAGGAATTCAGGGGGTGAGTACATCTCATGAGTGTCTTATCCAAATATAATTACTGATACAACAAGACATAGTTAATGAGTCAAGAAATCAGGTCATCAGTAGAAGAGGGACCGAGAGTGATGAAGCCAAGGGCAAAGGCATCATGGGGCCAAAGCCGACCCCTCCACCAAAGGCCAAAGCCCAGAAAGCTACCAAACAACAACTCGACACTGAACAAGTTGAAACAAGGGAAGCAGCAAGGAAGCCGAGTGAGCAACCTCAGAAATCCAGGCCACATTCCGAAAATCATGACAGCTTGGAAGATGGTAAGTGAGTATTATTATGGGGTTAGCTTCGAGATCAAGCTGCATTCTTCAGATGAAGCAAAGCAACAGTCAAGGCCAAAGCAAAGCCAAAAGGTACCAACCCGGTTTGGTGAGCGAAGCCTTGAGGGGAGAGTGGTTGACAAAAGACGGAAATAAGTTTCTGATTGAAATCCTAAGTACCCACTCATTGTTGATACAAGAAAATACACTATCTATGTATATACTGTTACTTTACCCCATCCTTTCCAGCACATTGTCCAGGTGGCTGAGAGCATCATTAAGCCTTTGAATGTTGGTTGAGACCTCCACATGTTGGTCAGTCAGATACATGAACCTATCCACATAGTGGACATAGACCATGATTAGAAATCAATCATGTGGCTGGCTCAATGCATGATGCTGTGGGAGATGTTGTTGCTGCCAATCTGGATATATGGTTGAATGGTGAAATGGAAATCAAATCAAATGGGACTTACAGTATTCCAACAAAGCCAAGTCCTCAGGCTGAAGAAAACTTCCCAGGATTGGCAGCTGTACTAATGTCCTCAATATGTATTCCAGGTGTTCCTGGGATAAGCAGCCAGCAGGCAATGTCCAACTGAACAAGACCAGTCCAGTAGGAATTAGCCCGAGTTGAATTTCAGGATCAGATGGTTCCAATGAAATCGCCTGAGAGGTGCTGGCTGATTCCACATCGGAAATGAATGGTGGGCTAGGGAGCAGACTGTCATTGAGCATGGGTGAAGTTGGCAGTGCTGGACTGCTGTCATAGATGACTGGAGGTGTTGGAAACCTCAGATCATCAGATGTGGTGGACTTGGCACTTAGGTGGCTAGGAACCTCTGGGGGCTCAAATGATGGAGAAAATGAAAATGGGAGATTGATAGACAAACCTCAGGGGGTTGAGAAGTCCCAAGAGGAAGTGTCAGAAGGAATGGATGGGGCTAAGAATGAATCTGAGGAAGATGGTGGTTCAATCTCCATCAGTTGATCTGGAAGATAATGGTTTGTTTGTTTGTGTGAGCTGAATTTGTAGTCTTATGTCAAGTCCAGGTTCAATCCCAGAATTCCTGGATAGTCCGGAGCGCACAGAATGGCGGAGTCAGTTGGGAATCCCTGAGGGGGGTTGGAGGGGTAAGGAACTTTGGCTTCAGCTTATGTGCTGTGCCCCTGCACGGGCTCTGTTCCTTAATTTCAAGGCAAAGGGTCGGAAGACAATCCTAAGGTCAACTTAAGGACTGAAAGGGGTTTCAGAGTGAAGTTGGGACTTCACAGGATAGAATGGGATTTAGTTGATATTCGAAATAAGGAAATATTGGAGGGTACAAGCGGGTTTATATACTGAAGAGTCTGGAAGATATAAAACTGTTAAAGTATGTCGGACAAATTGGGGTTTTGGGTTTCCGGAACAAAGTAAGGAATGAATTGGAATGGCGCCAGAATGGTGGAATGATAACTGACGGCAATGGCACAATAATTGTGAAGCAGGGGGAAAGGGAAGTATTGATAGGAACTGCAGATGTCAAGGAATGTCAAAGGAAAGGAAAGAGACATATGTCAAGAGATAGCTGAGATGGGAATATGAAAGTCTGGGACGGGAATGCAAAAGTCCAGGACAGGAAGTACAGGGTTCAGAATGTCTGATGAAGGAGAAATCTTCTAAGGTAAAGTCCAAGGCTCGGGTTTCGGGATTTGATCATAGGGGGCCAGAATTGGGCTGGATGGGTTAGGAAAGTTTCAGGATGTGACAGCTTACCATTGAATCTGACCCAGCCAGGGGCATTACCTTGGGCTTGTGTGTCGGACATGATCAATGTTAATATGGGTGATTTGCTGGGAAATGATGTGAAATGGAGTGCAAAAGGTGTGCCTAGACTTGTGTCTTGTCAATATTCTACTCCCAGACCAAATGGGTCTTTGTGCTCAGGCAATGCCATCGGTATGCAGTTTATTATTTACACCTAACCTTGGCTTTGAAATCATTTCAGTGCACTGCTCACATCCACCCAACCTATCTGTCAAACAATCAATTACTGATTTCAATAAAAATGTCTTCATAACTGATATTGATAGTTTTTGATGGTGTAGTGATCCCAACATGGCTTCCATCCCACCCTATCCCATCCCGCTCCATCAGCCGGGCCATCCTGGCTAGGCCTCTCAATACCCCACCTCTCCCAGCCTCTGTCCCCACTCCCCACCTACCCAATGATTCAAGGGATGCAGTCATCACTGCCCTTGAAAGTCAGGTTTCTGCTCTTGAAAGGGAGCTGGAACAGACTCCGGTGCTCAAGCAACAGCTCAGCACTTTGGTTCAAGTCGTTGAGGCCCTTTGGGAAAGGGTCCAAGAGCAAGGCTCGGTCGTATCAAAACCAGGTCATCTCCAAAGGGTGGTAGTGGTTTTGCATCACATGCAAATGCTCAACCTGGAGGCTTCCGGCTCCCTTCCTCCTGCTGTCATTCAGGCCAAACCTGAACATTCCCCAAATCTTGCCCTCCAATTGCATGGCCCATCCTTGGAGGGCACCAGGGCAGTGCCATCCCCACTCCATCTAGACAGCATGGAGACAAATGGGGGTGAGTAGGATGGCTTTCTGCTCCCCCTGTGCTGGTTCCTGCCCCAGGCCTCCCTACAACATCAGATGAATTGGACACAGTCAGAATGGATGCCAGTATAGAGGTTTGATCTCATTTTCCCCGACTTGTATATAGCCAATGACTGTAATTGTACCACTATAAATGCCATGAGTTTTCTATGTGTGTATAATTCTGCAAGTGAAAATTGATCTTGATTTAATTGAAGTACAACAATGGGTAAGGCTATCCTAAAGGCACTGATGGTGGTGACTGCAGCCAGTCCAATCCAGAAAGTCTTCACATAGCTATTGTCACATCCCGAAACTCTCCTCACCCATCCGGCCCAATTCCGGCCCAATTCCGGATACTGTCACATCCCGAAACTTCCCTAACCCATCTGGCCCAATTCCGACTCCCTATGATCAAATCCCGAATCCCGAGCCTCCGACTTTACCTTAGAAGATTTTCTCTTTCATCGGACATTTCGAACCCTGTATTTCCC
>MU127446.1:168115-179437 GCA_014904945.1 Gyrodon lividus
GCCAAACCCACTGAGTCAATGGGCCCACCCAAGGCCTACGGGTCACCCACCTCTCAGCCCACTCATATCACACAGAACCACCGCATATTGACCCACCCATCACTCCAAATACCCTTACTAAAATAACCCCTTGGCTGACTCATCACATGGGATTTTTATTACATCTCGGCCCATCCATGCCCTACGAGTACAACTCAAAGGTCAGCTGGCCTGTGAGCCATGGCTATGTGTCAACCTCGGCTGTATGTATACTACAGTACCAAAGCACTACATGGGCTCAAACCTTCTCCAGAATCCTTGATCCTTGAACCAATAGAAAGCCAATAGTAGGTACAGTATTTCATACATTTATAGTTCAAGGTTAGGGTTAGGTGGTATCAGAGAATATTGTGTTTAGTGAAAAGTGTCCAAACATCCCGATGGTTTTTTGAGCCACTGTACTTGGGTTTAGAAACAAGGCAACAATGTAAGTGTCATTCAGTGCATCCTCAATCATCTCATCGAAGCGGCTATTAGTAATGCCTTGTATTTCTTCAATTGCAATTGTTGATATCTGCATGCTATAATGGTTTCTCTTGAAGTTGTCTTCTAGTTGTGTCATTATCGTCAACCAATAGAAGTAAACAGTATCTGCTGAGAATTTCACGGAACCTAGTGTAGACGAAGAACGCGGCAGGCTACGCGGCAGGAAGCGTAGCAATCCCAACACGCATATTTCCAAGATCGAAAGCAGTGTAAACGCCACTGAGGAAAGGGGTGCCGACAATCCAAGTTCCTTGATGTTCATTCCCATCGGCACACGTCTTCACAGCACGAGAGCAAATCGGAGACTCACGAATAACATTCCCTGCAATGATGGAACCAACGCACTGAGATGGGTCGCCAGTGTAGGGTCCCATGCCGACGGTCTCAGCGGGGATGGGGAACGATCTGCCACCGAAGGTGAAGCTGACGCTGGGGACAGCATCACAAGGGACTGTTACGAAGGTGTTAATAAAGGGTTAGAAGGGTTAGGCCGAAACATACAGTAGTAGAAGCGCGGGTTGGTAGGCACACGAGTACCACCGACGGTTGCGTAAAGGGCCGCCACGTGCGCGGGGGGAGCAACGATAACGACGCTGCCTGTGTCGATGACGCCGAGAACATTGGTCAGGACGTTCTGTCCGTTGCCTACTACACTGTCTATGTTAACTCGCCAGTGACCCTGGATACGCCGTATCAACCACCGTTGGGGCAACCTAGGTTCGGTGACTTACCGGTGGGATGATCGGGGCCCAGGTGAAGTCACCAGTGTACCTGTCTGGGTTGGTACCCCCGAGGTATAGCTCGGGCCCGTGGGCTGCCAGGCTGAATGCAAACACGGGCTCGTCTATCTGACCCTGACTGACGAGAGTCTGGAAGAAAGGGCTCTGATTGGCCATAGTGTCAGATTGGGGGGCCATTCCCAGCAAACCATCCCCGGCGAACCGCTGGATTTGGAGGGCCACAGAGTAGTGTGCTGCCACAGCCAGGGTTTGATCAGTAGCCTGCTCAAAAGTGTCAGAACCGATGACGTCGTAACGACCATCACAAATACCGTGAGTCCGACGATCGTGACATTGTCGGTGTACCGGTTGCCGAAAGACGAGGCACCGCCCACAAAATTAACGGAGAAGGGTCTGTCAACGTTGGCGGAAGTCAAAGATGCTTCAGGATCGTAGATGGCGTGGCCATCGCAGGTGTTGTCACACTGAGGACCCGGCAAAATAACGTCACTGCCATAAAGTTCAGTGTGAAGTTCCCATCATGCGTCCACCAGATCAAAAACGTGCCTCGAGGCGGTATCAAACATAACTGTTCAAGTGAGTGAGCTGCACATTCGCTGCAAGGTCAGCGCCAACATACCCGCGAAGTTTCTGGGAGGTGTACCAATGGAAATAGTTCCGAACCAGCGGTCCCTGGGATCGGAAAGGGAAACCAAGGGTAGCCCGCCAGCATCACGCTTCCAAGCGCCTTTCACAGCAGACGGATGCAAGGCGCCGGTCTTCTCAAAATTATCATCAATGCCACGAAGAATCTTACTGGATAATCAGGGAAACGCAAAGTAAAATATGGAACTGGAGCAGATGGGTACGAACGCCGTGGTTGCAGCAATGTGGGACTTGAGGTTTTCAAAGTTGACGCTCTTGTCAGCATTCACCGGCGATGAAAGCTTGGAAAGTGGGATTGCCGTGCTCCTCTGTTCGGCAGGCCGAGGAGCCGCAGCAATGAACAAGGGCAGGGCAGTGATGACCGTTGCGAGAGTGAAGCGCATAGCAAACAGGGATGTTTAGAGGACAACTGAGAAGCGAGACATGCGTTATATACCTGGATTCGCACTTCGGCCGTGATACACTGCGTGGCCAAGCTGCCACGATGGATTGGTTGTTCTCGGACCCCATGTTGCGCTGCAATTGTTCCGCAAAGCTCCCTGCTTCTTTCACCAGCTGGCACGGCTGTCTGGCTTTTCTTGCCTATATCTCCCGACTATCCATAGATCTATCGAGTTTTTCGCGCAGGTTGCCCGACTTTATGGAAACGAACACGATTGTACCTGCACCCTTTCCGATAATTAGGGAATGTGGATGTAACGCATTCGGCCGGGGGCCAATCGGATTCTATACCGTTCAAAGTCCTGTTGGGTTTGTCTGGGTTTGGCTCGGGAGCCTCGGGAATTTGCCATGAACAAGCTGTCAAGTTCATGCAAAGTTTGCATGCATTTACTGCCATTTGTGAAAAGGTTGTCAGTGGCAAAATAGGAAATGAATGATTACACTGTCTTATCGCAATTAAGTCCTCTACAAACAACAACCAGCCTGAGTAGCCTGAGCACATCCTTACCATGGTGAAGAGGCAACAATGGTCCAAGCTAACAATCACACTACCACCAACACAACCTTGTGCTGTTGTGAGCAGTGCTTTGGCAGGACTGGACTCACTGGCAGACGCCCCTCTGAACAACCTGAATGCACTAGCTAACAAGCCCATGTAGTGCTTTGGTCCTGTGGTATATGGACAGCCAAGGTTGACAAATAGCCATGGCTCATGGGCCAGCCGACCTTCGAGTTGCACTTGTAGGGCATGGATGGGCCAAGATGTAATCCCATGTGATATGAGTTGGCTGAGGGGTTATTTTAGTAAGGGTATTTTGAGTGATGGGTGGGTCAATATGTGGTGGTTCTGTGTGATATGAGTGGGCTGAGAGGTGGGTGACCTGTGGGCTGAGAGGTGGGTGACCTGTAGGCCTCAGGCTGGCCAAGGAATACATGACCCATAGGTCTTGGGTGGGCTGAGGGATGGGCGAACAGGTCTTGGGTGGGCCAAGGAATGCATGACCCATAGGTCTCAGGTGGGCTAAGGGATGGGTGATCCATAGGTGTTGGATGGGCTGAGGAATACATGACCCATGGGTCTTGGGTGGGCCGAGAAATACATGACATGTAGGCCGCGGGTGGGCCGAGGGATGGGTGACCCATAGGTGTTGGATGGGCTGAGGGATGCATGACCTGTAGGCCTCAGGGGGGCCGAGGGATGGGTGACCCATAGGTGTTGGATGGGCCAAGGGATGCATGACCCGTAGGCCTTGTTGGAATACAAACATCGTGTGGCTATGCCACTGCTTACTTAATCATGTACTTACTTTCATAGTTCGTACTTAGTACTACCTCAGTGACTGACTACACAGTACACTGAGGTGAGACTCATCTATACTCATTTCTACCCCTTACTAATATCTCTGTAGCTCATACCTAACTACAGGTGAATATAGTGACTGACTACACAGTACACTGAGCTTATATCTAACTACAGGTTATGAGCCCCGAGCTTTGCAATTAAACTCGAAGTCTCGAAAGGAAAATTTCTCTACCTCAAAGTAACAGCCAAGAGGGTGTCTACCAGTCATGATTGTGGCGAATCCAACAAGTATCTAATACTTAAGCTAGACGCTATAGGAAAGAACTGGACTATCTAAAAGTTCAGAGTCGACATGAGTCTTGGAGCCAAAGGACTGAAGGGACACCTCAATGGCACAAAACAAAAGCCTATAGACCCAGCTAGTGGTCACTTGCTGGCATGGATACCAACCACACCTGCTGAGATAAAGGCATTTGAGGGCTATGAGAAAGACCTTGTGGAATGGGAGAAGAACGATGATGCCGCTCGACAGCAAATTTGCTGGAACATTCCTGATTCCCTGATTACTCACCTCATGGCAAAGACTACTGCCGCGGAATACTATGAAACCCTCAAGTAAATGTTTGAAGGTCGTTCCTTTGTCATTTGCCTTGAACGTAGACGGCAACTCAGTGAAATGAAGTTGAAGGAGGGCGGAGATGCTTGTGCTCACCTCAACAAGATGATGGCCATGGAGGAAGAACTCGCTTCGATGGACAAACCAGTCTTGGACAAGGACTTTTTCAATGTGGTCTATGTGTCACTCCCAAAAAGCTACAACTCTGTCCTATACTCAATCTCAACAAGTATAAGCCTTCTCAGTGGCCGAATCACTTCCTCCAAACTCATGCGAGTCATCCTTGATGCCTACAACCATAGCAGCATACAGAGTGGAGGGAAATCAAAGTCAAAGATGATTGTCAAGTCCGGGTTCAATCCTGGAATTCCCTGCGCAGAATGGCGGGGTTGGTTGGGAATCCCTAAGGGGGATCGGAGGGGTAAGGACCTTCAGCTTCAGCTTATGTGCTGTGCCCCTGTACGAGTTCTGTCCCTTGATTTCAGAGCAGAGGGTCGGAAGACAATCCTAAGGTCAACTTAAGGACTGAAGGGGTTTCAGAGTGAAGCAGAGCAGGAGAGAACAGGATTTAGTTGATATTTGAACTAAGGAAATATCAGAGAGTACAAGCAGGTTTATATACTGAAGAGTCTAGAAGATAGATAGATGTTAAGGTATGTCAGATGAATTGGAGTTTCGGGTTTCCGGAAGAAAGTAAGGAATGAATTGGAATGGCATCAGAATGGTGGAATAGTGACTGAGGGCAATGGCGACTGAGGGCAATGGCGCAATAATTGTGAAGCAAGGGGGAAGGGAATTATCGATAGGAACTGTAGGTGTGAAGAAATGTCAAAGGAAAGTGACATATGTCAAGAGATAGCCAAGATAGGAATACGAAAGTCTGGGTCGGAAATGTGGAAGTCCAGGACAGGAATGCAAAAGTCCAGGACAGGAACTACGGGTTCAGAGTGTCCGATGAAAGAGAAATCTTCTAAGGTAAAGTCCAAGGCTTGGGATTTGGGATTTGATCATAGGGGGCCAGAATTGGGCTGGATGGGTTAGGAAAGTTTCGGGATGTGACAACAATGACACAGCATTTACGACAGACTCTTTAAAGAAGGGCAAAGGTCAAAAGCCAAAGTCTACGGTCATATGCCACAACTGTGGCTGGGAGGGTCATAAGTCACCAAACTGCTGGGAAGAGGGTGGAGGTAAAGCAGGGAAAGCCCTGAAGGGCTGGAAGCCTAGAGGGAAGACGGAGGGGTCAGCGAAAGACTCAAAGGTCAAAGCTAATGTGGCCACAAGTGACACAAACGAACCAGATGCTGTATGGCTCACAGATGGCACCAACGAAGGTCATGATGAGCTTGAGGCTACATCAGCCCTGTAATATGCAATGCTCGCCTTAACTGGCACCCAGACGTCTACTATGGCTATGGAACTCTATGACAGTGGCGCCTCACAGCATCTATCCCCTTACAAAGAGCATTTCACCAACCTTATCCCTATATCCCCGAAACCTATCACTGCTGCAGATGGATGCACATTTGATGTGATCGGTCAAGGAGACTTGCATGTTGAAATACCTAACGGGCAGTCAGCGGCACGTGTCTTATTAAAGAACGTGCTGTACACACCTTCGATGGGTGTTACCCTCGTCTTGATAAGCAAGCTCACTGCTGCTTGGTATGCAGCGCTGTTCCATGACTCTGTTTGCCAAATCTTTGACCCCCACAAGACAGTGATGGGTGAGATACCTCTGAATAATGGCCTGTATTGTGTAAAACAGCAGAGCATGAAGACATTTGCAAATGCCACCCATGCAATCAAAACTCTTACCATGGAGCAGTTGCACGCCCGCCTATCCCATATTGCACCGGCAACAATCTGCAAGATGTTGTCCAAAGGCATGGTTGAGGGAGTATGTTTGAACCCGTTTCACATGACAATGGGTCAGTGCAAGGCCTGCGAGTATGCGAAGGCCACACACAAACCTATTGGAAAGGAGCGTGAGCCAACGTGTTGCAAAACATTTGGTAATGAGGTACATACAGACCTTTGGGGACCTTTGCCTATCCAAACCCCTGGCAAGAAGAGCTATTATGTGTCATTTACAGATGACTACACTTGCTACACACACCTTTACCTCCAAAACTCGAAATCCAAAACCTTTGATTCTTATAAGCAGTATGAAGCATGGGCCAAGACACAACACGGGACATCAATTAAACGTCTGCAATCGGATCATGGGGGAGAGTACCTGAGCAATGGATTTAGCCATCATTTGAAGGCAGCGGGAATGGTTCGGAAACTCACCATGCACGATACCCTGCAGCACAATGGTGTCACTGAACGACTTAACTGTACACTCATTGAATGTGTTTGTACCATTACGCATGCGACGGGACTCCCAAAATTCCTGTGGGGCAAAGCATTAACTCACATTGTCTATATGAAAAACCGCACAGCATCATAAGTGCTTGATGGCAAGATACTGTACGAGCTGCTGCATGGGAAACAACCAAATATTGCAAACATACTGTGTTGGGGTACCCACATATGGGTTCACGACCCGAACGCCTCCAAACTCAATGCTAGAGTGTGCGAGGGGCAATGGGTTGGCTTTGATGCTGAGAGTGGGGACCACCGGGGTTACCTGGAGGACTGTCGGATGGTCGCAGTTGAGGGAAACATCTCATTCACAAGACGTGAGGGATTGGTATTGGGCCCACCATGCTTGCAGATTGAGGGGGAGAAGAGAAAAGGGTCAGATAGCAATCAGCGTGCTGATCTTGAGGATTCAGTGATGACCGATGCACCCAAACCCCCACCTCCTTCCACCGTCACCATGAAGCCTGATGCCACACCCAATAACCCGGACGTGTCATCATCAACTACCATTGACCCACTAGGCCCCAATTTTGAAGCACCTGCACCAACTCTAAGACACTTGATGAGACAACAGACAGAATCACCTTACCTTCAAATGTTATGCAACCATGAAAGCACCCATGATGGATGAGAGGGGGAACCAATTGTTCCTCAAGGTGTTCTGAGTGCCAATGTTGAGGCAGTGGAGAGAGTGCGGGTGGAGTGGCTGATGCCAGCATACAGTGGGAATTGGAAGGCGATGAGGTCACTTACGCAATGTTTGCGGGAACTTGCAAAGCTGAGGCGTTGGAACCATGCACCGTGGATGAGGCTCGCTCACAGCCCAATTCGCCTCAATGGGACAAAGCAATAAAATCCAAGCTCAAGAGTCTTGATGATGCGCATATGTGGAATATAGTGGAACGACCACCGCCAAATGTCAATGTCATTGACTGCAAATGGGTATTCAAAATCAAGAAGAACTCAGCAGGCAAAATTGACAAGTACAAAGCTCAACTCATCGCACGCGGATTCACGCAAGTCCAGGGGGTAGACTATTATGAAACTTACGCCCCCGTAGCTCGTCTCGCATCCCTCTACCTTATTTTAGCCATCACTGCACGTCACGACTGGGACGTCGACATTTTTGATTTCCACAGTGCATTCCTTAATGGGAAACTCAACGATGACAAAATAATATTCATGGAGCTCCCACCTGGTTTCAACAAGGGGGGACGTGACCTCGTCGCACATCTGCATGTGGCGCTTTATGGTTGTTCAAAACAAGGTGCATTGAAATGGTACCAGTGGCTCTGTAAAGAGCTCGCTATCTTGGGTTTTCGCCGTACCGAAGCTGATTGGGGAGTTTTCGTGGTAAAAATAGGCATGCATGTATTAATTCTAGCATTGCACATCGATGACTGTACCGTAACAGGCAGTTCTAAAGAGCTCATCAAAGCCTTCAAAGCCGAAATTAGATCGCAATTCAAGATCACTGATCTCAGGCCTATCAGCTGGCTACTTGGCATGCGAGTGACGCGCAATCGTGCTGCTTGCACCCTATCCATCTCCCAAGAACCATTCATTGAAGCAATACTTGCGAAATTTAATTTCACTGACTCAAAACCCATCTCAATCCCTATGGACCCGAATGTACAACTTTCGAAAAATCAGTCCCCAAAGTCAGCTGTTGAAACCGCAAAAATGCGCCAGGTACTGTTTCGTGCAGCCCTGGGCTCATTGATGTACCTTGCCATTGGTACAAGGCCTGACATCTCAGTCGTCGTATTGACGCTAGCCCAATTTACTGAAAATCCTGGCTGGACTCACTGGGAGGCGTTAAAACATGTCTACCATTATTTAGTGGGTACAAAGGGTGGGTCACTGACTTATGGAATGGAGTTGAAGGGTCTCATTGGATACGCTGATGCTGATGGTGCATCACAAGAGCACCATCACGTGATTACTGGTTTTGCTTTCCTCGTAGACAGGGGAGCAATTTCATGGGGTTTGAAGAAGCAGGAACTGGTCACTCTGTTGACCACAGAGGCCAAATATGTTGCAGCTATGCATGCCACAAAGGAAGTTATTTGGCTCCGTCGCCTCATCGGCAAAGTCTTCCGTCCTCTTGAACATCCAACAGTACTCTATGGTGACAATCAATCCGCCATCGTGCTGACTAAGGATGGCAGCTATCATGCACACACCAAGCATATAGATATCCATTACCATTTTATTTGTTTTGCCGTCGCAAACAGTTTTCTTCATTTTCTCTATTGTCCTACTGATGACATGGTCGCAGACACTCTTACTAAAGCACTTCCTTCCATTCAAGCTAAGCATTTTGCATTCGAGCTAGGACTCCGCTCCATTTGAGGGGGAGTGTTGGAATACAAATGTTGTGTGGCTATGCCACTGCTTACTTAATCATGTACTTACTTTCGTAGTTCGTACTTAGTACTACCTCAGTGACTGACTACACAGTACACTGAGGTGAGACTCATCTATACTTGTTTCTACCCCTTACTAATATCTCTGTAGCTCATACCTAACTATAGGTGAATATAGTGACTGACTACACAGTACACTGAGCTTATATCTAACTACAGGTCTCAGGCGGGCCAAGGGATGGGTGAACAGGTCTTGGGTGGGCCAAGGGATGGGTGACCCATAGGTCTTGGATGGGTTGAGAGATGGGTGACCTGTAGGTCTTGGGTGGGCTGAGGAATACATGACCTGTAGGGCTTGGGCAGGCTGAGGGATGGGTGAACAGGTCTTGGGTGGGCCGAGAGAAGGGCAACCTGTAGGTCTCGGGTGGGCTGAGGAAGGGGTGACCTGAGCATCACATAACCTGTAGGGCTCTGGTGGGCTGAGGGATGGGCAGACAGGTCTTGGATGGGCTGACAGAAGGGCAATCCATAGGTCTTGGCTGGGCTGAGGGAGGGGTGACCCATTGGCCTTGGGTGGGCCGAGGAACGCATGACCCATTGGGCTCGGGCAGGCTGAGGGATGGGCAAACAGGTCTTGGATGGGCCGAGGAATGGGTGACCCATAGGTCTTAGGCAGGCCAGGAGAGGGGCAACACACAACTCCAGGATGGGCTGAGGGATGGGTGACCCATAGGTGCCAAGTAGGCCGAGGACCAGGTGGTCTGTAGATTGAGGGTCGGCCCATTGAGTCAATTGGTTTGGCTGCATTCATAGGTATGTGAAGACTTTCAGTATTGGACTGGCTGCAGTCACCACCATCAGTGCCTTCAGGATAGTCTTACCCATTGTTGTACTTCGATTAAATAAAGATCAATTTTGACTTGCAGAATTATACACCCATAGGAAACTCATGGCACTTATAGTGGTACAATTACAGTCATTGGCTATATACAAGTCAGGGAAATGAGGTCAAACCTCCATACTGGCACAGGGGGAGCTGAAAAGCCATCCAACTCACCATTATTTGTCTCTATGCTGTCTAGATGGAGTGGGGATGGCACTGCCCTGGTGCCCTCCAAGGATGGGCCACACAATTTGAGGCCGAGATTTTGGGAATGCTTGGGTTTGGCCTGAATGACAGCAGGAGGAAGGGAGCCGGAAGCCTTGAGGTTGAGGATTTGCATGTGATGCAAAACCAATACCATCCTTGGGAGAGGACCTGGTTTGGATCTGACTGAGCCTTGTGCTTGGACCCTTTCCCGAAGGGCCTTGACTACCTGAACCAAAGTGCCAAGCTGTTGCTCAAGTACCGGAATCTGTTCCAGCTCCCTTTCAAGAGCAGAAGCCCAACTTTCAAGGGTGGTGATGATTGCATCCCTTGAATCATCAGTTAGGTTGGGAGTGGGGACAGAGGCTGGGAGAGGCGGGGTATTGAGAGGCCTGGCTGATGGTGTGGGATGCAAGCCATTTTGGGATCACTACCACATCAAAAACTATCAATATCAGTTGGAAATAGAAACATATGTAGACTACCAAACTTACCAAGTTTCAGTTTAAGACTTGAGCCACCAGGGGCAGAGCTTGGGCTGGCTTTGGGTGCAGGGGTCTTGGGCCTTGGCTTTGATGCTGAATGTTTGACCTTCTTCCTTGGAGAAGGACCAGGTGCCAGACTTGTGGCACAATTAGTGGGGGTGGTGGCCGAAACTGTCATGGCCCTGAGTGGTTAACAGAAAGTGATGCCGCCTTGCTTGGGCCACTGGATTCCTGATGACTCCATTTGGCCACATTCACGAGGCTGCAAGCGATCTTGAATTGGTTACATAGCTGGCATACACCGACCAGGATATCACCCTTGATGGTTCAGGTGCAAGGCTGCACTGTTTGGGCACAGATCTTGCAGACTTCGGAAGTGGCCTTTGTGGATGTAGGGGAAGAGTCAGTGGTGTTGGGACGGGATGTCGAGGGTTCAGGTTCTTCATCCTCATCGGAGATGAATTCCTGTGATTTGATGGCATGGGACCAAGATCAACATTTTGGCTGGTTCTTCAACCGTCTCTCCCAGCTTCTCCCCCGAGTTTCCTCTTCCTCCCCACCTCTACCCAAGCCTACCTTTCCCTGAGCCGGCCTTTTCTCAATGGCCTCTGGCTTCTCATCCACTTCCTCCTACTCTTCCTGCTCCTCCTTTTCCTTTTCCTTTTCCTTTTCCTTTTCCTTTTCCTTTTCCTTTTCCTTTTCCTTTTCCTTTTCCTTTTCCTTTTCCTTTTCCTTTTCCTT
>MU127446.1:181975-194856 GCA_014904945.1 Gyrodon lividus
GGTACTTAGGATTTCAATAAGAAACTTATTTCCGCCTTTTGTGAACTACTCTCCCCTCGGGGCTTCGCTCACCAAACCGGGTTGGTGCCTTTTGGCTTTGCTTTGGCCTTGACTGCTGCTTTGCTTAATATAAAGAATGCAGCTTGATCTCAAAGTTATCGCCATGATAATATTCACTTACCATCTTCTGAGCTGTCAAGATTTTTGAAATGTGGCCTGGCTGGCTTCGGGCCTCTGAGAGGCAGCTTTGGCTGGTCTTCCACCAAACCTCCATAACAGGACTATGAGCATCTACAGAAACATACTTTGCTTTTGGCATGGCTAGACAACAGGAGGACAGGATCTCAACACAATTCTCTGACCAGACAGCACACCTTCCAGTAGCCAACTGATCACCTTGTCATTTGAGGTGCATGTCAGATATCAAAGTTTGATGGCATCCATGTTATGTAAATTACTAGATAAGGCATGTCAGAACCCACACAAGGGTAGCAATCAGGGCAGACACCAACTAAATTGCCAAATGGGGAGGGAAGGTGTCTATAATAAGATGAATCAAGGGTCATTACAGCATGAGGGAAGATTGATCAGAAGATTCCAAAGTTCGGCAATGTCAGCAATCATGTTTACAGCATCTGATGTTGATGAAGCAGTTGAGGGACTGACAAGACACTACCAACTCTCAAAACACACCCTTTGAACAAAATATCAATATCGCTAGACATCATGCCTTGCAAACCATCTAGTAGAGCAAGCAGTGTGTCTGTTGGGACCAAGGCTTCCCAGAAGCTGTCAGAATGTCACATCCCGAAACTTCCCTAACCAATCCGGCCCGATTCCGAACCCATATGACCAAATCCCGAATCCCAGCTCTTGGACTTTACCTTAGACAATTTCTCTTTCATTGGACATTCCGAACCCCGTACTTCCCGTCCCGGACTTTCCACATTCCTGTCCCGGACTTTTTATTCCCGTCCCGGACTTTTGTATCCCTATCTCAGTTATCGCTTGACATATGTCACTCTCCTTTGACACTTCTTGACATTTACAGTTCCTATCAATAATTCCCTTCCCCCTTGCTTCACAATTATTGTGCCATTGCCTTCAGTCATCATTCTACCATTCTGATGCCATTCCAATTCATTCCTTCCTTTCCTCCGGAAACCCAAAACTCCGATTCGTCCGATAGTACCTTAACATCTTTATATCTTCCGGACCCTTCAGTATATAAACCCGCGTGTACTCTCTGATATTTCCTTAGTTCGAATATCAACTAAATCCTGTTCCTTCCTGATCCTCTCCCTTCCGATTCTCTAAGTCCTTAAGTTGACCTTAGGACCAGCCTCCGACCCTCCGCTCTTAAATTAAGGAACCGAACTCGTACAGGGGCGCAGCACATAAGCTGAAGCCACAGTTCCTTACCCCTCCAACCCCTCTCAGGAATTCCCACAAAACCCTGCCTCCTCCGCAACTCCGGACTATCCGGGAATTCCAGGAAAGAACCCGGACTTGACAGTATATTCGAACTCAAACCTCTATGAGTTCGCTAACATCATATCTTATCTGCATGTCTAGAACTATCCAGACTCGTTCCCAAACATGCAGTATGCAAAGCATCGACGCAGTTCAGTCGGAGGCAGCCCGGGAAGACGCCCTGCACTCCCTGATGACCTCGCGTCAAGGCCCCAATGTTGCCAAACAATTCCAAAGCTTCTCCGCTCGTTGTTCATCAAACTCCGCCTCTCAGGCCAGACCTCCGTCTCAAATCATCTCCACCCCTACTCCCGCAGGTCGTCACCCCTCCGGGGGCGCCCCAGACCCCTCTGACAACGGGAATGGCGGCGGCAACAATCCCAAACCCTCCGATGATGACAATCCCTTCGACGACAACACCGATAATGCAATCCTGCCTTACCCTATCATGGCGCTTGCAAACGCAGTCCGCGGCCTCGCTAAGTTATTGCGCTGCAACCGTGAATCTGAAAACTCCTTATCTCTGCATACAAAGGTGCGGGAACCCAACACCTTCGACGGGACCGACCCTCGCAAGCTGCGGGCCTTCTTGGTCCAATGCGAGCTGAACTTCCAGGATTGCCCCCACGCTTTCCGGACTGACCATGCGAAAGTCACCTTTGCTCAGTCATACCTAAAAGGTATGGCCCTCGAATGGTTCGAGCCTGACCTCCTCCAGATGGACGATCCAGACTGGATGGACAACTATTGGGAATTTGTCCTCAAGCTCCAGACCAACTTCGGCCCCCATGACCCCGTCGGTGATGCCGAGCACCAACTCAACCACCTATCCATGAAAGACTCCCAGCATATCAACAAATATGTGGTAGAATTCAATCGCCTAGCCTTCCAGGTCCAGGGTTATGGTGAAGGAGCCCTCCGACACCACTTCTACAACGGACTTCCGGACTGCATCAAAGATGAGCTACCCGCATCGGAAAACCACGTTCCCTAGGAGAGCTCCGGACTCTCTCCCAGACTATCGATGGAAGATACTGGGAACGCAAATCCGACCCTCCGGAAACCAGTCCTCCACTTCCAAAAGTACTCCGATCACCCCATCTCCGAAACCCGCCACTGCATCCAACACTTCCACGTCCTCATTGGCAAAGTCCTCCACCCCTGAACCCGCATCCGACCTCTCCAGTAAACTCGGGAAGGACAGATGCCTCACCTCTGAGGAACGTAAACACCGCTTTGACCTCAAGCTGTGCATGTTCTGCGGAGCCGCCGGACATGTAGCTAAGGATTGCCAGAAGTCCACTTCCCGCACGTCCAAGGCCCATGCAGCAACAACCTCCTCCGCTCCGGCTGCCAAACCAGAGGCCTCCACCCTTGAGGCAAAAAATTAGGGCGCAGGAAGGAGGCTGCGTTGAATCCCACCGTGCACTTACAGAGACCCATCTCAACGCGTCCGCTCTTTATGATCCCAAGGCCCTTATGCCTCTTGTTTCCCTTTCCGAATTTTCCGAATTTTCTGCTTTCCCTGCTTTGTTAGACTGTGGTTCTACTGACTGTTTCATTGATACTACTTTTGTTGACAAGCATCATTTCCAACATACTCCGTCCCTCCTATTTCTTTGAAACTCTGTATTGGTACTTCCAATTCTATGATTACCCGTGCGGTTGACCTTTCTGTTTGTTTCCCTTCCAGCTTTGTCACCTCCAATACATATTATGTTACTCCGTTGGATTCCTCTTGTTCCCTTGTTCTAGGACACAACTGGCTCACCCGCTACAATCCATTGATTGACTGGGTACTGGGCAGTATCACTTTCCGAACGCCGGCTCAAGACCTGCCAACGCCCCCGACGTCACCTCTGGAGGTTCCGGACCCCGGTCCCCTATCTCACTCCAACACTCCTGACAAGCTGCCTCGCGAAGCCCCTCGCATCTCATTTCTCAATGCTGCCACCTCTGTGCGCGCATGCAAACTCGATGGCTCCGAGCAGTTCAGCATTCACCTCCATCCCCAGGACTCCAAACTCTGTTCCGTATCCCGGAACTCCGGGATATCCAAAAGCCCCGAAGAAGTCGACCTTTCCTCTGTCCCTCCGGAGTATCACGATTTCCCCGATATCTTCAGTAAGCGCAAGGCTGATACCCTTCCGCCCCACAGGGAATTTGATCTCAAGATTGAATTAGAGGAGGGTGCTTCCCCCCCTCTCGGGACTGTTTACCCGGTTTCCACTACAGAACTTGAGTCCCTCTGGGATTTCATAGACGAACACCTCAACGACAACTTCATCCGCCAGTCCAATTCCGCCCACAGCGCTCCCGTCCTCTTTGTCCGCAAGAAGGACGGATCCCTCCGCCTCTGTCGATTTCTGAGGTCTCAACAAAATCACGAAGAAAGACCGCCATCCACTGCCCCTGATCTCCGACCTCCTTGATTCCCCTAGCTGCGCCAAGGTATATACAAAGATTGATCTCCGTCATGCATGCCACCTTGTCCGTGTTGCTCCCAGAGACGAATGGCAAACCGCCTTCCGGACTCGCTATGGCTCGTACGAGTGGCTGGTGAGGGCTCACCAATGCCCCGGCAGCCTTCCAGCGGTTCGTCAATAGCATCTTCGCAGCCCTTCTAGACGTCTGTGTCGTGGTTTACCTCAATGACATCCTCATCTATTCCAATGACATGGCTTCTCACAAAGAACATGTCCGGGAAGTCCTCCGGCGTCTCCAGAAACACGGACTGTATGCCAAACCAGAAAAATGTGAGTGGCACTCGGACTCCGTCGAATACCTGGGCTATCGTCTCTTTCCCCAGGGGCTTTCCATGTCCCCAGAGAAAGTCCAGGCAGTCCGAGATTGGCCCGAACCCCAGAAGGTCAAGGACATCCAGTCCTTCCTCGGGTTTGCCAACTTCTATTGTCGTTTCATCTTCAACTACTCCGATATTGTTGTTCTGCTCACCCGACTCACTCGGAAAAACACCCCTTGGAACTTCAACGACTCCTGCTGCTCCACCTTCACCCAACTCAAGGACGCTTTCACCCAAGCCCCCATCCTTACTCACTGGATTCCGGACTGCCCTATCACAGTTGAGACTGACGCTTCGGACTACGCTATCGCGGGAATCCTCTCGATCCGGTGTCTGGACGAGGAATTCCGCCCCGTTGCGTTCAACTCCCGCACCTTGACAGCCCTGGAACTCAACTACGACACTCATGATAAGGAGCTCCTCGCTATCCATGAAGCCTTCTGGCATTGGTGTCATTACCTCGAAGGTTCTGGCACCCCTATCGATGTCGTTACCGACCACAAAAATCTGGAATATTTCTCCACCTCCAAAGTCCTGACCCGCTGGTTGGAATTCCTATCCCAATTCAACCTCGTCATCCACTTCCGCCCCGGACGCTTGGGAGCTACACCCAACTCCCTGACTAGATGCTGGGACCTCTACCCCAACCAGGGGGATAAGGACTATGCTCGCGTCAATCCTCATAACCTCCGACCGGTGTTCACTCCAGAACAGCTTGCCTCGTCCCTACGAGCCACTATCCTACTCACCCCGGTCCTCCGGGCCTCATCCCTGCTTGACATTGAAGACATTCACAAGGACATCCTAGATTCCCTGTCCTCCGACCCCATAGCTTCCCTCCATCTTCCGAACTTGTCGACTCCCGGTGGGCCGTCAACCCCAAAGGTTTCCTGACCCTTGACGATTGCATCTTTGTCCCGGAAGCTAAGGACCTCTGTCTTTGCATTCTCCGGTACAAGCACAACCACCCCCTATCCGGACGTTTCGGGCAAAACAGGACATTAGAGCTCATCTGCCGGGAATACACCTGGCCAGGCCTCTGTCAGTTCCTGCACTTCCTGCGCCCGCACTAAAACTCCGAGACACCGCCCCTACAGAATGCTCAAGCAACTCCCAATCCCTGAAAAGCCCTGGAACTCCATTTCCATGGACTTCATTGAGCAACTCCCGTCCTCCGGCGGATACACTGCAATCCTCGTAGTCATCGACTGCCTTTCCAAACAATCCATATTCATTCCCACTCATGACACTATTGACTCTCCGAGCCTCACGAAACTATTCCTGCTCCACATCTTTTCCAAGCACGGAGTTCCCTCCCATCTCACCTCCGACCGGGGTTCCAAGTTCGTCTCTCACTTCTTCCATTCCCTCGGGAAAGCCCTTGACATCTGACTTCACTTCACTTCAGGATACCATCCCGAAGGCGACAGGCAAACGGAACGGGCAAACCAGACCCTCGAGCAGTATCTCCGAATCTACTGCAACCACCAACAGGACAATTGGTCGGAACTCCTACCCCTCGTGGAATTCGCCTACAATAATGCCCCTAGTGCTACCACAGGAGTATCCCCGTTCTTCGCTAATAAAGGCTACCACCCTAATATCACAGTCTATCCCAAAAGGGACCTGACCTCATCCCACGCCCGTGAATATGCAGTCGACCTACAGGAACTCCATGAATTCCTACGCACAGAGATGGCTCGCGCCCAGCAATGCTACCAAGGACCCGCAGATTCCCAACGACTTCTGGCACCGGACTTCCAGATCGGAGACCAAGCGTTTGTCAAGGCGAAGTATTTCCGTTCCACTTGCCCTTCCAAGAAACTCTGGGAAAAGAACCTCGGCCCCTATCCCATCATCGCCCAAGCTGGACCCCTGTCCTTCACCCTCCGACTCCCGGACTGCATGCATGCTGTCCATCCCATTTTCCACGTCTCCCAATTAGAACCCGCAACTCTGAACACCATCCCGAATTGAATCCAACCCCCACCTCCCCCAGTCGAAGTCAACGGAGAACCTGAATATGAAATCTCCAAAATCCTAGACTCCAAAATTGACCGCCAACGCAGGAATTGCCAACTCCTGTACCTGGTAAGGTGGGCGGGTTACGGAGGGACTGATGAAGAAACGTCTTGGATCCTCGTGACCGAGCTCGCTCATGCATCGGAACTCGTCTCGGACTTTCACTCCGCATATCCTGGAAGGTCCGGACCCCTTAGTTCACCCGGATGAGGCCGGAAATACGGTTTTCAATATACAAACAAAAAAAAAACCATACTACTTGTACAAGAGGAAGGCAATGGGATGCTATGCTACTGCCCAATCCCTGTTCTCCTCACCCTCACCCTCCTCCTCATCCCCATCCTCCCCATCTGTCTCCTGACCTTCCTCCCCATCATCCCTCTCCTTCCCCTTCCACCCCGTTGCCCCCCAGCTTCCTCCGGAATCTCCGAATCGGGACCCCTGAGCCACCAGGAGGGCCACCAGGCTGTCTGACAGCACCTGCTGGATCCCCAATAGATGGGCCATGACGGCCCCCTGGTATGCCTCGTTGGCCCGCCTCTGGGCCTCGTAGGACTCCGTCAGGGCCCTGAGCGCGTCTCGGCGCTCCTCGTCTTCCTCGTCCTCCTTGGACTTCTCTGCCTCCGCCTCTTTTGGTCCTTTCCCCCACGCGGCGACGCCACTTCCACAGCCACCCGCTTCCCCGCTCTGACCTCCTGGCACAATGAGTGCGCCTGTGCGCACCTCACGCACGTCCGCGACCTCCCGGTTTTCAGGCCCAGACATGGTACCCCTGCCCTCACGCAGGCGGCACAGGGAGTATTAGCCCCGGGCCTTCCTGCACTCACCTGCAAAGGCCCTGCCTTGGACCCCATGAAGGAGCCGCTCGCCCCGCACCTCTGCGACTCTTGCGACCCCTGCCACAATCTTTGGGCCACGACCCTTGCGACCTTTGCCTCCGCTTTCCTCCTCCTCTCGTCCTCCTCCACCTTTTTCCGCGCCTCCTCCTCGAGCCTCCGCCTTGCCTCCTTGCGTTTCTCCGCCTCTCGCCGGGCCTTTTTCTCCCTGGCCTCCTGGATTCTCCGGGCGGACTCCCACGCGTGTTCTTCCTCCTCTTGCTGAAGACGGGTGATTTCGTTGTTGGATTGTGAGTGAGTAGACATGTTAGGTGGTAGAACTAAACAAGCAGTCAACGGTTGCAAGGCACCTCAGATCAATTCCCGCTATACTTCTATTGCCTATCACGGAATCCTATCCAGGCACTCAAGGGTGTGTGCCTAAGAGGGGGATACTGTCACATCCCAAAACTTCCCTAACCAATCCGGCCCGATTCCGAACCCCTATGACCAAATCCCGAATCCTGGCCCTCGGACTTTACCTTAGACAATTTTTCTTTCATCGGACATTCCGAACCCCGTACTTCCCATCCCAGACTTTCCACATTCTCGTCCCAGACTTTCGTATTCCTGTCCCAGACTTTCGTATCCCTATCTCAGTTATCGCTTGACATATGTCACTCTCCTTTGACACTTCTTGACATTTACAGTTCCTATCAATAATTCCCTTCCCCCTTGCTTTGTAATTATTGCGCCATTGCCTTCAGTCATCATTCTACCATTCTGACGCCATTCCAATTCATTCCTTCCTTTCCTCCGGAAACCCAAAACTCCGATTCGTCCGATAGTACCTTAACATCTTTATATCTTCCGGACCCTTCAGTATATAAACCCACGTGTACTCTCTGATATTTCCTTAGTTCAAATATCAACTAAATCCTGTTCCTTCCTGATCCTCTCCCTTCTGATCCTCTAAGTCCTTAAGTTGACCTTGGGACCAACCTCCGACCCTCTGCTCTTAAATTACGGAACCGAACTCGTACAGGGGCACAGCACATAAGCTGAAGCCGCAGTTTCTTACCCCTCCGACCCCTCTCAGGAATTCCCGCAAAACCCCGCCTCCTCCGCAACTCCGGACTATCTGGGAATTCCAGGAAAGAACCCGGACTTGACACAGAAGAGGAAATAGATATCCTCAAATCTCATTTGGAAGCATGGAAGAACAAGAGGAACAGACCTGGAGTGTATAGGGCAGTGCATAAAGCAGCAAAGAAGTTGGATATGGTGGAAAGGATGAACATAGAGGAATGGGATGGCTGAAAGGAGGTGAGTACTATATGTCATGTGGGATTTTCAGCTGATGTTTATGTTTTGGAAAAGATGTACAAGAACTGGCTTACAACCATGGCCAAAAAAGAACTACCAAACTCATGGTAAAGTATGGAAAGAGTTTCACTACTAGGGATGTGATAAAGGTACAGAAGAGGATGGAAATTTAGAAGATTATAGAGGAAGACAATGGGTTGAAACCTGGGGATAGAGAGATGATAGCTCGGTATCAATGGGCTGTGAACAAGGTGATGGAAAGTCTCACTGAAGAGGAGTTAAAGAAGGCCAAAGCCAAAGCCAAAGAATGGAGGAAAAAAAGACCACCTCCAGAGGTACAAGCAAGGTAAGGGTTGAAGCTCTGGATGGAGACTGACTGCCAACATTCTACTTTAGAACAGCCTTACAGAAAGGGGAGAAATATGTGAGGGAGTTTGCAGAGGAGGTGTGGAAGAGATGTGGGATGAGAGTAGCCATCCTGACTGCCTGGAAAGACAAAGCTGGCCGGATCATGACCACTCAGTAGGTGACCAAGCTTGAAATCCACAAGCTGAAGGTATTCAGAATGCTGAGCAGGCCATAGATATGACATTAATGATGAGATCAGAAATGGAGCAGGATTCAATGTAACCCTACGGATCACCCATCCCTCAGCCCATCCTGGACTTGTGTGTTGCCCCACCCCTTGCCCCACCCCTGGCCTAGGTCACCCATTCCTCAGCCCACCCAAGACCTGTTTGCCCATCCCTCAGCCTGCCCGAGCCCTATGGGTCCTGCATTGCTTGGCCCACCCAAGACCTATGGGTCACCCATTCCTCAGCCTCTGGAGACCTACGAGTCATGTATTCCTTGGCCCACTCATATCACATGCAACCACCACATATTGACCCACCCATCACTCAAAATACCCTTACTAAAATAACCACTCAGCTGACTCATATCACATGGGACTTGTATTCTATCTCTGCCCATCCGTGCCCTACGAGTGCAACTCCTAGGTCGGCAGACAATCAGCTGGCCCATGAGCCATGGCTATTTGCCAACCTCAGCTATCCATATGCTACGGTCCCAAAGCACTACATTATGTGGATCATTGCCCATCCCCACTGAGACCGTCGGCATGGGACCCTACACTGGTGACTGTCACATCCCGAAACTTTCCTAACCCATCTGTCCTGATTCCGGCCCCATATGATCAAATTCCAAATCCCGAGTCTTGGACTTTATCCTAGAAGATTTCTCCTTCATTGGACATTCCAAACCCTGTATTTCCCATCCCAGACTTTTGCATTCCCATCCCAGACTTTTGCATTCCCATCCCAGACTTTCATATTCATATCTCGGCTATCTCTTGAACATTCCTTGACATTCACAGTTTCTATCGATAATTCCCTTTCCCCCTGCTTCACAATTATTGCACCATTGTCCTCAGTTATTATTCCACCATTCTGATGCCATTCTGATTTATCCCTTACTTTGTTCTGGAAACCCAAAACCCCAACTCGTCCAACATACTTTAACAGCTTTATATCTTCCGGACTTTTCAGTATATAAACCCGCCTGTACTCTCTGATATTTCCTTAGTTCAAATATCAACTAAATCCCATTCTATCCTGCAAAGTCTCCACTTCACTCTGAAACCCCTTTTGGTCCTTATGTTGACCTTAGGATTGTCATCTGACGCTCTGCCTTGAAATTAAGGAACTCATACAAGGGCACAGCACATAAGCTGAAGCCAAAGTTCCTTACCCCTCCAACCCCCCTCAGGGATTCCCGACTGACTCCACCTTTCTGTGCACTCCGGATTATCCGGGAATTCTGGGATCAAACCCAGACTTGACAAATATATACACCCGCTTGTACTCTCTGATATTTCCTTAGTTTGAATATCAACTAAATCCCGTGTTATCCTGTGAAGTCTCTACTTCACTCTGAAACCTCCTTCAGTCCTTAAGTTGATCTTACGATTGTCTTCTGACCCTTTGCCTTGAAATTGAGGAACAGAACTCGTACAGGGGTGCAGTACATAAGCTGAAGCCAAAGTTCATTACCCCTCTGACCCCCCTCAGGGATTCCCAACCAACTCCACCTTTCCACGTGCTCCAGAACTATCTGGGAATTCCGGGATCGAACCCAGATTTGACAGTGACCCATCTCAGTGCGTTGGTTCCATTGTTGCAGGGAATGTTGTTCGTGAGTTTCCGATCTGCTGTTGTGCTGCAATGATGTGTGCTGATGGCAATGAACATCAAGGAACTTGGATTGTTGGCACCCCTTTCCTCAGTGGCATTTACACTGCTTTCAATCTTGGCAATCTGCATGTTGGGATTGCTACACTTCCTGTGATGTAGCTGGCCACGTTCTTTGTCTACACTAGGTTTCATGAAATTCTCGCTTATTTTTATATCTTTGTATCTTTGATACTGGTGCTAAGATGGGGCTCATACACTTTCAACCAAGTGTAACCAAACAATGTGACAATGTGATGCAGTGCAGTAACATCACAGAATAACCCTCACACCTTTGAACAAGAGGCAGGTGTTGCTAAAATTCAAGAGACTGACTTGGGGGAGGGGTGTTACCGTTACTGTCACGCAGTAATTCAACCACATTAGGCAAAATTAGTGTGTCTGTGAATGAAACCAGGAAACTAGTGCTCTGCACATTTGAGGGTTGCTAATTAGCATTAGCAAATTTACCCAGCTAATTAGCCTGCCATGTTCTTTGTCTATGCTAGGTTCTGTGAAATTCTGAGCAGATACTGTTTACTTTTATTGGTTGGTGAGAATGGCACAGCTAGAAGACAACAAGAGAAACCATTGTAGCATGCAGATCTCAACAATTGAAGATATACCCTCTTTGTCCTTAGCTTCTGAAGTTGCGTCGGGGGTGAAAGATGTTATGGTTTCAATGTGCTTTAGTAGATACAGGACATGAATTAGCAAGTGAGGAAAACTATTGGGGGGAGATGAGAAGGGAATGTGGGTGACAGTGCAAAGCACTTCTGGCCCCAACATGTGAGCCCTGTCCTAGAGGGGTTGAGGTGAGCTGCTATCCCAACTTGGTAGGAGTTCGATAATGCATGCAGCACTGCCGGAAACTGCAAAGATTTAGGAGGAGGGCAAGTGGTGGTGCTTACATTTGGACAAGATTAGCACTTGATTGGGGAGCCCATGTAGTGCTTTGGTACCATAGTATACAGACAGCCAAGGTTGACAAATTGCCATGACTCACCCCAGTGAAAAGTGGAGATGACCAGAAAGGATAAGAAGTGTCAAAGTGTGACTTGAAATTGTGAAATAATGATAAGATCTATTGAGATATCAATGAAATCACAAAGTCGCATGTTGGGTGCCGTGTAATGCGCGTTGTACTACAATTTGTCACTCCATGTACACTGTGCATATTACATTCTGTACTCTATGCTTCACGGCACTGTCAGCACAACGACAAGTGGTGTCTACATCTTGTTTAAGGTACGTGCACAGACATTGTTGCTTAAGTTAAGTCAACCTCACTGCTATTGTAGTTTCTGGGGCTTCCAATTCTTCCCAGTACACCCCCTCTCCTATGTTATCCAGGTCGCTGTCTCTACCAGATATGGATACCTTGCTTGAGATGCATGCACCAGCTCAGTCTGTCAAGTCCAGGTTCAATCCCGGAATTCCTGGATAGTCCGGAGCACACAGAATGGTGGGGTTGGAGGGGCAAGGAACTTTGACTTCAGCTTATGTGCTGCGCCCCTGGACGAGTTCTGCTCCTTAATTTCAGAGCAGAGGGTCGGAGGTCAATCCTAAGGTCAACTTAAGGACTGAGGGGGTTCAGAGTGAAGCAGATCAGGAGAGAACAAGATTTAGTTGATATTTGAACTAAGGAAATATCAGAGAGTACAAGTGGGTTTTGTCACATCCTGAACACTCTCCTCACCCATCCGGCCCAATTCCGGCCCAATTCCGGATACTGTCACATCCCGAAACTCCCTTAACCCATCTGGCCCAATTCTGAACCCCTATGATCAAATCCCAAATCCCGGGACTCGGACTTTACCTTAGACGATTTCTCTTTCATCGGACATTCCAAACCCCATACTTCCTGTCCCGGACTTTCCGCATTCCCGTCCTGGACTGTCATATTCCTATCTCGGTTATCTCTTGACATATGTCACTTTTCTTTGACACTTCTTGACATTTACAGTTCCTATCGATAATCCCCTTCCCCCTTGCCTCACAATTATTGCACCATTGCCTTCCGTCATTATTCTACCATTCTGACACCATTCCAATTCATTCCTTTCTTTCTTCCAGAAACCCGAAACTCCGATTCGTCCGACATACTTTAACATCTTTATATCTTCTGGACTCTTCAGTATATAAACCTGCGTGTACTCTCTGATATTTCCTTAGTTTGAATATCAACTAAATCCTGTTCTTTCCTGATCCCCT
>MU127446.1:203477-277282 GCA_014904945.1 Gyrodon lividus
TATGTCGGACGACTCGGAGTTTTGGGTTTCCGGAAGAAAATAAGGAATGAGTTGGAATGGCGTCAGAATGGGGGAGTAATGACTGAAGGCAATGGCGCAATAATTGCGGGCAAGGGGAAAGGGAATTTTCGCTAGGAACTGTAGATGTCAAGAAGTGTCAAAGGAAAGTGACATATGTAAATAGATAACCAAGATAGGAATATGAAAGTCCAGGATGGGAATGCAAAAGTCTGGGACGGGAAGTATGGGGTTCGGAATGTCTGATGAAAGAGAAATCGTCTAAGGTAAAGTCTGAGGCCTGGGATTCGGGATTTGATCATAGGGGTTCAGAATTGGGCCAGATGGGTTAGGGGAGTTTCAGGATGTGACAAGTGCATCTGATACTGACGGGCCACCGATTCCTTGGGCTGTCCATCCATTGGCCTACCCAAGACATACGGGTCACCCGTACCTCGGCCCACTAGAGACCTATGGAATCACTTATCCCTTGGTTCACCCCATCCCCATGATGCACCCTCACCACCATTCCATGGGCCCACCCATTACTGATGAAATCCTATCGAAATATCCCTTGGCCCATCCAACACCAGTGGGTCACTCCTCCCTTGGGCAATCTGAGACCTACTGGCCATGCATTCCTCAGCCCATCCAGGACTTTTGGGTTGCCCCTCCCTTGGCCCACCTGTGACCTTTAGGGATCCCATCCCTTGGCCCACCGAAGAGCTACAGGGCATACATTCCTTGGCCCATACAACGCCTACATGTGACCCATCCCTTTGTTAAGTCCAGGTTCAATCCAAGAATTCCCGGAGAGTCTGGAGCACAGGGAAAGGCAAAGGGGGTCAGAGGGGCAAGGGACTTTGGCTTCAGCTTATGTGCTGAACCCCTGTACAAGTTCTACCCCTGAATTTCAAGGCAGAGGTTTGGAAGACAATCCTAAGTTCAACTTAAGGACTGAGAGGGGTTTCACAGTGAAGCAGAGACTTTGGAGGATAGAAGAGGATTTAGTCAATATTTGAACTAAGGAAATATTACAGAGTAAAGGTGGGTTTATATACTGAAGAGTTCATGGAGAGAAGACACAATATGGGACATTCATGTTTAAAAGAGCCAATGCAGCAAAGGAGGTAGTTGTTTGAAAGGTTGACAGGAGATTGCAGGTTGGTGAACTTTGTAGGAAGGTGTGCTACAATGCTAGGCAGAAGACCTGCACTTCAACATGGCAGTCCAACATGGTAGTCCTCTTTGTTTCTTCCCAAGGTTTTTTCCAAACAAATTACCTGGAATCATGGGGAAGGGGGGGGGTTGAGCTGCCACGAATTTGGAAGGGAACCCGCACAGACCACCCCAACAAGCAGGGCCTTACCTTCAAATCTTGAACTTTACCCATTTGAGCCCCCATGGCCGAAATCATCTTTATTGTCTTTTTCAGGCAAGTTGGCAACGTGACTTTTTTACCCACAAAAACATCTCACCTCTGCTCGACTCCATCTGCTCAATGCCTCACTGGAATTCAATAAAAGCTAGGCAGCCAGACCCCGACAAAGTCAAGGAATTGATTCCACAATGACTAACTGTCCAAAAACAAACTCTCAAAAATATGATAACCATGTAATCCCGAGGGCTGAAATGCCGATCTTTGAAAAAGAGGTTCTTTGCCAACCAGTTAACATGGATTGAATTCTCTGCATTCATCCGAGTAAAATGAAAATGGTGTCATTTGCATCAAATTACGGTGAGGCATTGAGCAGATGGAGTTGAGCAGAGGTGAGATGTTTTTGTGGGTAAAAAAGTCACGTTGCCAACTTGCCTGAAACAGACAATAATGCCCCTTTTGTCATGCGCCGGGCTTTGGCTTTCCGTTCTTCACAAACCAGTTGTGATAATGCTGTTTTCAGACAGTCGGGCTACCTCACGAGATCTACGGATAATCAGGAGGCATACGCGAGGAAAGCCAGACAGCCGCATCCATGCTTTGTCATTCCATACATCCACGTGCCAGCTGTTGAAAGGAGCAGGGAGCTTTGCGGAACAGTTGCAGCACAACAACAACCAATCCATCATGGGAGCTTGGCCAGCAGTGCAAAGGCAGGTATATTAAATGCACAAATTAGTTCCCCATCATCCTCCAAACATCCCTGTTTACTATGCACTTCACTCTTGCAACAGTCATCACTGCCCTGCCCTTGTTCATTGCTGTGGCCCCTCAGCCCACCAAACACAGGGGCACGGCGGTCCCACTGTCCAAGCATTCATCGCTGGTCATGGCTGACCAGAGCGTCAACTTTGAAGCGCTCAACTCCCACATTGCTGCAACCACGGTGTGCGTACCCATCTGCTCAAGCTTCATGTTTTACTTCGCGTTGACTTGAATTTACAGTAAAATTCTTCATGTCTTTGGTAACTTTGAGAAGAACACTGGCGCCTCGCATTCGTCTGCTATGAAAGGCACTTGGAAGCGCAATCCCATCGGGCTACCCTTGATTTCCTTGGACGACCCCTTGTACCGCTCGTTCAGAACTATTTCCATTGGTACACCTCCCAGGAACTTCGCCGGTATGCTCGCGCTGACCTTGCAGCGAATGTGCAGCTCACTCACTTCAACAGTGTTGTTTGATACTGGCTCGAGGCACGTACCTCTCATCTGGTGTACGTATGATCAAAACTTCACACTGAACTTTAGTGCAGCGACATTATTTTGCCAGGTCCTCAGTGTGACAACACCTGTGATGGCCATGCTATCTACAATCCTGAAGCATCACTGACTTCCGCCGACCTTGGCGAGTCCTTCTCCATTAATTTCGTGGGCGGTCCATGGTCCATTGGGAGTCCAACATGTCCTTGAGTTGGGCAGAAGCTATAGGACTGGAGGACAGGGATTCTAGGATGTCCTTATGAATGTCTTCCATGTTGAGTAGGAATGAAGCACAAAGGACTGGGGCTAGTAAGATAGTGGCTTGTGAGGACAAGGTGAGCTGTTCCTGAGTATCCACTGGGCAGAGGTTGTGGGGATTGACATGAGCATAGTCCCTATCCCCCTCTTTTGGATAAATGTCCCAGCATTGAGTGAGGGAGTTTGGTTTAGCTCCTAAGCATCCAGGGCAAATGTCAGGTCTGGGTTCAATCCCGGAATTCCCGGAATTCCTGGAAAGTCCTAAGGCAAACAAAGGTGTAAGGGGTTGGAGGCACAAGGAACTTGGGCTTCAGCTTATGTGCTGCACCCCTGTATGAGTTCTGTCCCTTAATTTTGAGGCAGAGGTTCAGAAGACAATCCTAAGTTGAACTTCATGACTGAGAGGGGTTTTAGAGTGAAGCAAAGACTTTGGAGGATAGAACAGGATTGAGTCAATATTTGAACTAAGGAAATATCACAGAGTACAGGCAGGTTTATATAATGAAGAGTCCAGAAGATATAAAAGTGTTGAAGTATATTGGAAGAGTTAGGGTTTCAGGTTTCTGGAGTATAATAAGGGTGAATTGGAATGGTGTCAGAATGGTGAAATGATAACTAAGGATGATGGCGCAATAATTGTGAAGCAAGGGGAAGGGAATTATTGATAGGAACTGTAAGTGTCAAGTGATGTCAAAGGAAAGGAACATATGTCAAGAGATAGCCAAGATAGGAGTGTGAAAGTCTGGGACAGGAAATTTGGGGTTCAGGATATCAGGTCAAGCTGGAAATATTCCAAGGTAAAGTCCAGAGTTCAGGGTTCAGGATTTGATCATAAGTAGTCAGAAATGTGTCATATGGGTAGGGAAAGTTTCGGGATGTGACATGGCCCCTAGGTATGGGATTGGCCAAGGCAAGGAGTCTCATCAACTGTAGGAATCAGGAATCTTGCCATAGTCCATTGGCACTGGGCTGAACAATTTTAAATCAGCTGCCAAGTTGACAGCAGCCCCCTTGGCTGAGTGATCTACATTCCATTCAATCTACCTCCACAATGGACATTCCATCTCATTGGAGACTTTGCATATCTGATATTATTGCTGAATACTTAGTCAAGCGATTCTTTGAAGCCATTGGGCACCCTACCCAACTGACTCCTGCACTACCCAATATGTGCATTCCTTTACTGGCTCTCTTCCAAGCTGATAGGATAGTCAATTCAATGGCAAGGGTATATCAGAATCAAAGGAAGTGATCTCCAAGTACATAGATATCTATTAATAGTGTCTCAGCAAGCTTCCCCATTGACATCCAAAGGATGGCTGAGAGATTAGGGCCAAAGGAGACTGGAACCAATCCAGAAAGAGAGAAATAAATTCTTCAAGCACAGATTCCCTATGGAGCAAGAAGAGGAGATGTCAGACCCAACCCTTCTATTGGACCAGACTGGGGTAATCCTGGCATGGTATCTGCCTGGGGTACTATCTGAAGAGTTCCAGGTGAGCTCCCCAAGTTCAATTTCCATAGATGCCTCAGTGATGACTTTGCACGGCGTGCGTAGAGGCGACGTACTCAGCTTCGGTGGTCGAGAGAGTGATGAGTTCTTCCTTTCATGATCCCCATGAAATTGCTCCTCCGTCTATGAGGAATGTGTATCCAGAAATGGCATAATGGTGCTCTTGCGATGCGCCGTTGGCATCAGCGTAGCCTGTCACATCCCGAAACTTTCCTAACCCATCCGGCCCCATTCCGACCCCCTATGATCAAATCCCAAATCCTGAGCCTTGGACTTTACCTTAGGAGATTGCTCTTTCATCGGACACTCCGAACCCCGTATTTCCCATCCGGACTTTCACATTCTCGTCCTGGACTTTCATATTCCTATCTCGGCTATCTCTTGACATATGTCACTTTCCTTTGACATTTCTTGACATCTACAGTTCCTATCAATAATTCCCTTCCCCCTTGCTTCACAATTATTGCGCCATTGCCCTCAGTCACTATTCCACCATTCTGACGCCATTCTGATTCATTCCTCACCTTCTTCCGGAAAACCAAAACTCCGATTCGTCTGACATACTTTAACATCTGTATATCTTCCAGACTCTTCAGTATATAAACCTGCTTGTACTCTCTGATATTTCCTTAGTTTGAATATCAACTAGATCCCGTTTTCTCTGACTCTGCTTCACTCTGAAACCCCTTCAGTTCTTAAGTTGACCTTAGGATTGACCTCCAACCCTCTGCTCTGAAATTAAGAAACAGAACTCATACAGGGGCACAGCACATAAGCTGAAGCCAAAGTTCCTTACCCCTCCAACCCCCCTCAGGGATTCCTGACCAACCCCACCGTTCCACGCACTCCAGACTTATCTGGGAATTCTGGGATTGAACCCAGACTTGACAGGCATAGGTATTGTAGTAGTTGATGCCATGTACTTGCGTGAATCCACATGCCACCAGACGAGCCTTGTACATATCTATTTTGCCAGCTGAGTTCTTCTTAATCTTGAAGACCACTTTGCAATCGACGACGTTGGTGGGTTTCGGCAGTCTCGGTATGACATCCCAGGTATGTGCTTTGTCAAGACTTTTTAACTCAGCTTTGATTGCTTCATCCCATCATGGCCAATCTGGCTGTTTCTGAGCCTTGTCAACCATGTGTGGCTCCAGTGCTTCAGCCACACAAGTTCCTGTGTTCATTGCATAAGCAGCTTCCTCTGCTTCTATTTCCCATGCACTGGCACTCATTTCAGCTGCGCCTTCCGCAGTATTGCCCTCCACCTCACAACGACCATCAACAGGTTGAATGCCGTGAGAAAAAACTGGCTCCCCTCCACAACCATCGTGTGTCCCAGTGCGAGCCTGCAACATCCGCATGTATGGGGATTCCGTCCATTGACCAGTCAAGCAACAAAGGTTGGGTGCCGGTTGCTCACGATTGGGGTGTAGTGGGTCAGGAGCACTTGGGGTTTGTAATGGGTTTGGCAAATTGGGCTTGTTGGGAGTCAGGGGGTTGAGATGAGCATCTGACAAAGGGAAGTCATCCTCATCTTCATGATTGATCTGATCATGACTCTGATTGCACTCTGCTCTTTCTCTTCTCTCCCCCTCAATCTGAGTGCTTCCCGGCACCATAATCACGGCTTCTCATCTCTCAAACGAGACATTCTGCTCGATGGAAATGCGTCCATCATGGTAAATTCAGTGGCCGTTACTCTCAGCATCAAATCCCACCCATCGCCCTTCACACACGCACATGTCAAGCTGTGAGCCAGTGGCATCGTGCATCCAGACTCGTGCACCCCATTCAGGTAGGCCCGCTATGTTAGGTTTTGTGCCGTTTAGCAGCTCGTGTGGCGTCTTGCCATTGAGTACTCACAACGCGCTATGGTTCTTCACCCAAACAATGTGTGCTAACGCTTCTCCCCAGAGTGACTGTGGGAGACCACTGGCATGTCCTACGGCTTGTACGTGCTCGAGTAGCATCCAATTTAACCACTCAGTGACGCCATTGTGCTGTGGTGTGTCATGCACAGTAAGTTTGCGCTCCATGCCCTTAGATTTCAGGTGACGACTGAATTCAGAGCTCAGATACTCTCTGCCGCAGTCCGAGCACAGGTGTTTGATTGTGGTGCCCTTCTGGGTGTTTGCCCATGCCTCATAGGTCTTGTAGGAGTCGAAGGTTTCGGATTTTGCCCCTAGCAGATAGATATGTGTGTATTGAGTGTAGTCATCCGTAAACAATACATAGTAGGATTTCTTCCATAGGGTTTGTGGCTCTACTGGCCCCCAGATGTCGGGATGGACTTCATCACCAAATCTTTCACAGCATTTTGGCTCACGGATCTTGCCAATAGGTTTGCAAACCGCTTTGCCATATTCACATGACTCGCACTGACCCATGGTGTTGTTTAGAGGATTGAGCTTCACACCCTCAACCATCCCCTTCGCAAGCATCTCGTGGATAGTAGCTGTTCCAATGTGCGATAGTTGCATGGTGAGTGCTTCCATTGCATTTGTAGCACCTGCGAATGGTTTCACATTGTGTATAATGCGATATAGGCCATTGTGGTATGGGATTTCGCCTACTTGGATCTTTTGGGAATTAAAAATGTGACATGAAGAGCCGTCAAGTTCAATGTTGTACCCTGCTACACCTAGTCTACCAAGGGACACGAGCGTTACGGCCATCGTTGGCACATATAGCACGTCCCTTAGTAGCACTTTGGTTGTAGACAATCCGTTGGGGACATCAATGGGAAGGTTGCTGCATCCACTTGAGTAGAACTTGTGGTTGTCGGCCACGATTATGGGTTTCGGGGGGGGTCGTGACGAAGTTAAGGAAGCAATTGCGGTGAGGGGAGAGATGCTGTGTTGCCGCACTATCATAGACCTCAATGTTTTGCTCAGGTGGATTGGTCTTTGCAAGTGCAGCATGGATTGGCATGGTCTCAGGCTTGTTGTAGCCACTAGCAGACCCATCTGCCAACCAGGCTGTGTTGGGCTCTGCATTTGCAGCATTTTCCATTGCTGGCTTTGCATCCTTTGAAGATCCCCCTCTGCTTGAATCCTTATTCTTCTTCCCCCGGGCTTTCCAGCCTTTCAGTGCTTGGCCAGCTTTGCCTCTGCCTTCTTCCCAGCAGTCTTGTGACCTATGGCCCTCCCAGCCACAGTGGTAGCATTCACCCATAAACTTTGGTTTTTGACCCTTGCCCTTCTTCAAATCAGCTGAGAAGGCTACATCCTCATCCCTAGTCTTTGACTTGCCACCACTTTGTGCAACATTGTGATCATAGGCATCGAGGACAGACCGTATGAGCTCGTTGGAGGTGATTCGCTGACTGTGAAGGTTCATACTCATTGAAATCAAGTATAGGACAGAATTGTAGGTTTTTGGGAGCAACATGTAGATCATGTTGAAGAATTCCTTGTCCAAGAGCGGGTCATTCATTGAGTTAAGCTCTTCTTGTATAGCTGTCATCTTGTTGAGGTGAGCATGGGCATTGCTATTGTCCTTCAGCTTCATTTCACTGAGTTGCTGTCTACGCTTGAGGGTGACAACAAAGGAGCGACCTTCAAACAAATCCCTGAGAGTTTCATAGTACTCTGCAGCACTAGACTTTTGCATGAGGTGGTGGGCTAGGGAGTTGGGAATAGTCCAGCACATTTGCTGATGTGCAGTAGAGTCATACTTCTTCCATTCTGCAAGCCTTGTCTTGTAGTCCTCCTGTGCCTGTATCTTGGCAGGTGTGGTGGGTATTCATGCAGGCGAGTGACTACTTGCTGCATCTGTTGGCTCTGGTGTCATGCCATAGAGATAGTCCATGAGTCCTTTTGCCTCCAGAGTCATCTCGACTCTCCATTTCCATACAGTTCAATTCTTCCCTGCAGCATCCAGCTTAGGGATTGGGGTCCTATGGGATTCCCCACATTCATGACTACTTGACATCTTTTTGACTGGTATGAGGTTCTTTGAAACTCTGAGGTCAGTTACCAAGTGTGGGGCTCATAACCTGTAGCAACAAGTAAGCTCAGTGAACTTCGAGTAGATAGTCACTGATATTACCTGTAGCAACGAGTAAGCTACAGACATGTCAGTTATAGGTATGAACAAATGAGTAAAGACTATACCTCAGTGAACTTCGAGTAGATAGTCACTAAGGTAGCTAAGTATGAACGAGAAGAAAATAACTACATGATTAGTAAGCGGTATAGCCACACTATGTTTGTAATCCAACACTAGACTCCATGCTCGTTAGCATTGATAGATACATTCTCTGAACCACATCTAAGTGAACCTCAAAGACTGATGGCCCTTGGATCATGCCCAAAACCATTCCATTCCAGAAGCTTGAGAACTCTCCAGATCCTGGCCACCTGAAGGTGCTCCCTGTATCAATCCTACTCTTCTATCAGGCCCAAGACATGGAGTATATGTTGGGGAGAATCTCACCAGAACCAAGTGTCAAGTCTGGGTTCAATCCCAGAATTCCTGGATAATCCGGAGTGCGCAGAATGGTGGAGTCGGGCGGGAATCCCTGAGGGGGGTCGGAGGTGTAAGGAACTTCGGCTTCAGCTTATGTGCTGCGCCCCTGTACGAGTTCTGTTCCTTGATTTCGGAGTGGAGGGTTGGAGATCAATCCTAAGGTCAACTTAAGGACTGAGGTGGTTCAGAGTGAAGCAGATCAGGAGAGAACTGGATTTAGTTGATATTTGAACTAAGGAAATATCAGAGAGTACAAGCAGATTTATATACTGAAGAGTCCGGAAGATATAAAGATGTTAAAGTATGTTGGACGAATCGGAGTTTCAGGTTTCCGGAAGAAAGTAAGGAATGAATCGGAATGGCATCAGAATGGTGGAATAGTGACTGAGGGCAATGGCGCAATGATTGTGAAGCAAGGGGGAAAGGGAATCATTGATAGGAACTGTAGATGTCAAGAAATGTCAAAGGAAAGTGACATATGTCAAGAGATAGCCAAGATAGGAATACGAAAGTCCGGGATGGGAATGCGGAAGTCTGGGATGGGAAATACGGGGTTCGGAATGTCCGATGAAAGAGGAATCTTCTAAGGTAAATTCCGAGGCTCAGAATTCAGGATTTGATCATAGAGGGCCGGAATTGGGCCAGATGGGTTGGGAAAGTTTCTGGATGTGACACCAAGTGAGGGAACAAATTGGAAGTGATCCTCTTCAGCTTGCTGAACTAATGCATTGCTGCAGTCTCAAATTCCACATTGTCCCAAAGGAAGTCATCCAGTACCTGGAAGGTGGACACTGTGCTCAGGCAAGCAATGCTGGCAGGAAATAGACCTGCATCAAGTAGCTGGATATGAGAATCCAGACTGCCTGGACAATTGCAGTATGTCAGGTCACAATAGTGCACCCCTGAGGTGTCCACCACCACCAGGGCACCAGGAGAATCTGGAACCCAAAGGTGAGGTGGCCAAGCTGCTGGGTGGGAACCCTCCCATTCCTCATCAGGCACACCCTAAGGAACTTCCCTGACTCCACATGGGCACACCCCTCCATCATGTCCCAGATGTAGAGTTGATCAGCCTATTGTCACATCCCGAAACTTCCCTAACCAATCCGGCCCAATTCCAAACCCCTATGACCAAATCCCGAACCCCGGCCCTCATACTTTACCTTAGACAATTTCCCTTTCATCGGACATTCCAAGCCCCGTACTTCCTGTCCCGGACTTCCCGCATTCCCATCCCAGACTTTAATATTCCCATCCCGGACTTTCGTATCCCTACCTCGGTTATCACTTGACATATGTCACTCTCCTTTGACACTTCTTGACATTTACAGTTCCTATCGATAATTCCCTTCCCCCTTGCTTCGCAATTATTGCGCCATTGCCTTCAGTCATCATTCTACCATTCTGATGCCATTCCGATTCATTCCTTCCTTTCTTCTGGAAACCCAAAACTCCGATTTGCCAGATAGTACTTTCACATCTTTATATCTTCCGGACTCTTCAGTATATAAACCCGCGTGTACTCTCTGATATTTCCTTAGTTCGAATATCAACTAAATCCTGTTCCTTCCTGATCCCTTCCCTTCCGATTCTCTAAGTCCTTAAGTTGACCTTAGGACCAGCCTCTGACCCTCCGCTCTTAAATTAAGGAACCAAACTCGTACAGGGGTGCAGCACATAAGCTGAAGCCGCAGTTTCTTACCCCTCCGACCCCTCTCAGGAATTCCCACAAAACCCTGCCTCCTCTGCAACTCTGGACTATCTGGGAATTCCGGGAAAGAACCCGGACTTGACACCTATGGACAGTATAAGTATCAGGAAACATACCAGCTGAACAGAAGATTGCTGGAAGTAAGTTCTGGTCCATTTCTCCACCCAATGAAAGGGGTGAGCCCTATGGTTCTCTCTACAGCAGGAAGTACAGAAGAGGGGCCTTCCAAAACAATTTGAACATCTGTAGGTACCATCTCCAACACAATGAGAACACTTCTGAGGATGAGGTGGTCCCTTCAGCTGTAACAAGATAGCAAGATACAGTTCTTTGTGATCTTGCCATTCCCTGAGGAAGTTGTTTTGTGTATGGAATAGTCAACTTTCCTTCCAAAGGTTATATTGCAAGAACAAATGAGAGTCTTACCTTGCTAGGAGATTTCAATGGCTCTGGCATGTCATAGAAATCACCTTGGTCATATGTTTGGAAGTCATGGCCAGCGGATGGGGTATTTCTTGGGGATCTCTTCCTTGGCCTTTCCTTGTCTGGAGTGACTTTCACCAATTTAGTATTGCGAGATTCTCACGCCCTTTTGTGATATGCCTTGCACATCATTTTGGCCAAACATTGCAACAGTTTATGGAGTCACTGTATCTAAGATCTCAGCAGGTATTCTGCCATTGAAGATCTTTTGCAATCAGGCATGCCTGATGTTTGGAGGTCCTGGTTCTAAATTCCCAATATACAGTTGAATTGCTCATAATGCATTGCGGTGGGACCACCCCCAACCCTATGCATTAGCAGGGATATGCAACACAACATATTTCCCATGATGTGACATATTGTGACCCCTGCAAAAAGTGTGACTCAATGAAATCATTATACTGCAGTAGTAGCTATGAATTATAGAGTAAAGTATGCATCGAGAGACGTCTGTTTAGGAAGAAGTGATTCGTCCCATCTTACATGAGCTCGAAATAACTGGAGTTGTCTCGTCAACTCAAGTGATGATCCAGCATCACCATATGCCAGACAGGCACTCTCGAGCTGTTGACAGAGTGTGAGAACGTCCTGGTGAGTGGGAATGGGGTCTGAGTCTTTGTTGTCACTGTCCAAGTCCACCTCAATCACTTCTCCATTGGCAACCACAATCTCCTTGTGAACAGAAGCTACAATGGCCTTGTCAGTTTGATCAAACTTGCTAGAATCACCTGTCTCTCGTTCCTCAGCAGGGTCTAGGATCTCCTCAAGTGTTAGTGGCTTTCCAAAAATATGGTTGCATTCACGGAGGGTGCTGACGGATGTCATTAGCATCTTCTCGGCATCAGATAACTGAGGTGGCGGATTTGCTGTAGGAATCCGAATTTTGAGGCCTGTTTGACGAGTGGTTCTACAGCCTTCATAGCTATGGAAACATCTCCTTCAGCGTCCATGACAGCCCTGAGGGCTGGCCGCCAATCTGTGTTGACATAGCAATGCCCAAGATGAGCTGCCAAACGAGCTTCTGCATCAGGCAAGTTCATTTCTGTAGTGGCAAATTCACACACAATTTTCCACCCAACGGGGTCAGCATGGGGTGGATGCAAACTTGAAGGTGATGCAGATGAATTTGTAGTACTATCTCTAGTGTCAAAATCAAATGAGTTTTAGTGATGTTGCAAAACATGATCAGCATCAGATAACTCATGGCTGGATTTGTGTGTGGTCCCAGCAATGCTTGATTGTCTCCGGCAAGACCGCATCCCAAGCTGACTTGGCCGTTAACATTGCCTCAAGTAGATTAATCGTGTAAATCTCTGGCTCGCCTGCTTCATCAAGATCAATGGCGCAAATGGAAAGTTTGCAGCAGTAAATAGCTTTGAAGCAGCATATAATTCCTGTGTCACAAGGTTGTATGAATGGCGTTAAGTTTGGTTTGAAAAATTTTAATTGGATGTTTGTGAGCTCATAGGGAATTGTGTGGCCGGAGAAATTGTCTATGATTAACAAAACATATCGGTTTTGCTGTTTCATTTTGATATCAAATGTCTTTACCCATCTAAATAAAATATGAATCAGGTATGTTAACGATGATAGGATAGCGGACTTACTTCTCAAAAAGTACGGCCGTCATCCATGCTGTCTCATTGTTACAATAATAAAATCCTTGCTGCTCAGGGGTCTTTTTCTTGAAGCAGTGTGGCTTTTGTGCTTTCCCAATAAAAAACAGTTCTAACTTCTCGCTGCCATCTGCATTACATGCTATGCCAATGGTAATGCGTGTCTTTTCCTTCTTTTTACCACTCATCTTCTTAGTCACAAGACCTCAACCTGGGGGTGCACTTGTAAGTTTTTAATTAGTGATTCAACTGATGAGGTACAGGCCATGCAACTTACGAAGGGAAGAAGCCAGTCTCATCAAAATTAAAGCAGTCCCTTGGAGCGAACTTAGCTAAGATCTGACGAAATTGACTGCATCTGTATCAACAGAGCCAGCTTCTCCATGTCTCTTGTGCTCTCGAATCCCATATGCTTTGCAGAAAGACGCAATCCATCCATCCCCAGGCAACCTCTCATTCTCTGGCACATTGAATTCCTCCTCAAACCTACTTTGCTTCTCCCAAAGCATGAGTCCTGACACTGTTTCCCCTTTGTTCTCCATTTGCTGCACCCAGAGAACAGGTGCTCGTTCAACATCTGGCCTGGTTACAATGTGAGGGCACTTCAAAGAGAGTGCATTAGGGTTGTCATGAACACGGACTTCTAATGCCTCCCAATCCCGGAGTTTGCAACAAAGGGTTGATTGGGTGAAGATGAGAGCCCCTGATTTCAGGGTCTGAAAGTGCTCAACAATACAGTTTTGTGGTAGAGTTGGGTGAGAGTTGACATAGGAAAAGATTGTCATCCAGTCGCTGAGTGTGAAATTTGATCGTGTAGTGGACTGGGCTACTGGTGGCTGAGCAGAAGTGGCAGAAACTTTGTGCGCTGTCTTCTGTTTCTTTGCAGGCTGGTTATATTGGGCAGGTTTGCCTCATGGTTTACGCTTCTCTGAAGGCATCATTAAGGTAGTTTGTATATTATGAAGGCATAATATATATATCCCAACAAAACAATGCAATTTTGGACAATGCATTTACGCTTGACCTTGTGTTAGCGCCTGTATACACCAGGTCCCACCCACCAAAATGCTCATGTCATAATGTATATCTGTCATGCAGCCCATTGCATTATGCATTATGCAAAATTTTACAATTTTCCCGCCGCCCACAGTGGGATCCATGATAAGTCAATGCAAAATGACATTTATGCATTGCAACCTCTTGCATTATGAGCAATTCAACTGTATGTAGAATTTTTGCGCCACTTCCGGGATGCTAAGTCAAGTGTCACATGGTGTCACAACACCCTGAGGTTGGATGGTTGTGGATGTGCCCTATCTTAATATAAATCTCACTCTGAAACTAACTCACTTGAAATTTTGACTTCCTTTCTGTGTCGTCACTTACACTGCAATTATTATGATGCTTGGCTCTACTAGTGCGCTGAGATAGAAGCTCGCACCTTATGGTAAAGCAATGCTTGGAAAGGGTTCCTATGTGAGCTCAAGAGACACGTTTGTTCCCATGGCTCACGTCACTGATCAATCATCCTGAACAATGAACAGAGCATTGTGTATAGGGCAACTGAAGAAGGATCCAGTAAAACTATGGCCCTCAAGAAATCGCGAGTCTCTAGGACAGTTAAATGACCTACCCTTCGACACGAGACCCATTTACTGGAATTGCTGAAGGGTCAAGCTGCCATTCCAGCCGTATACGGATACAGTCAATTGGACCATTTCGAATACATGTCCATCGAGCTTTTGGGACTAAGTATCTCAGAGCTGCAGAAGGATGGTGCCGGTGTGACGGTGAAGACTGTCAATCAGTTCATGGATCAAGCGGTGTGTTGAATCTGAATCCAGCCTGATTCATGCAACATACTGACCGGTGCAACCTGTGTAGCTTGCAGCGTTGCAGCACATCCATTCTCTCGGAATTGTGCACTGTGATATCAAGCCAGAGAACTTTCTTTGCACACTTGATGATCCATCAACGATCAAACTCATCGACTTTGGGATCTCCAAGCCATTTTCGCGTGATCAGTCGGTTTCTCGCAGGAAGTACGATCCACTCAAGGAACGTTGACACATTGTCAGATCACTATACTGGGCAAGTTTGAATTCTCATAATGGGGAAGGTTGGTGTACATCATGTGTGCCTCGTGGAAGTGTCACCCTTTCTAACTTCTATTTATCACGCCATAGATCTTGCTCCACACGATGACATCGAGTCTTTGGCCCTTATTGCCCTTTACCTGCTCCGTGGAAACTTACCCTGGAAACCTCGTCTGTGCTTGGAGTCTCAATTACGCTCACAGGAAATTGTCCGAGTCATGAAATCAGCTTTCTCAGGCCCAATTCTATCTGCCGGTTTTCCAAGCAAATTCACCGAGCTGCTTACTTACAGCCGTTCTCTTACATTCGGTCAGTTTCCTGACCACGGTGCACTCATGGACTCGTTTGCAAGTCTGGCAAGCAGGTTAGGCTTTTCTCTCGACAATGGTCCACTCAACTGGACACCCTGCTACCCCCAAACTACCAACCCAATTCTAGAAGAACCCACGGTCTTCATCCCTGATAAAGACAAGGACGGTGATTGTGACAATGATCCCAGGGAGGACAGCTATTATGGGATGGACATTGACATCTGGGACTGCCAAGGGGAGCGAGACAAGGACGTGACCTTGCCTGCAGAGCAGGAAATCGAACTCAATAGCCTCACCTGGCTGATTGAAGAAGTGCAAAGGAATTGAACCATATTGAGTTGAGCGGCAGTTTGCGTGGTGTGTCTTCTGTTAACTGCATCTTGAAACATTGTTATATCAGTGTATCTTATTCCTGTGATTCAGTTTGGGTGGCAATAGATGGTGTCGGGCGACAGAGATAAGGGCCACTAACTCACAACTGTACTCCTGCCCCAGCTCCCGGTGACAATGTAATTTGTACTGTGGGGATGGCCTATCAATAAATATTGTCTTGGATCGTGATAAGCTTTTTGTCTTTTGCTTCTGGCATGTGCTACATAAGCTAAGTGAGCCCATGTAGTGCTTTGGTACTGTAGTATATGGACAGCCGAGGTTGACAAATAGCCATGGCTCACGGGCCAGCCAATCATTGGCCAACCTTCGAGTTGCACTCATAGGGCATGGATGGGCCGAGATGTAATAGAAATCCTGTGTGATATGAGTTGGCCAAGGGGTTATTTTAGTAAGGGTATTTGGAGTGATGGGTGGGTCAATATGTGGTGGTTCCATGTGATATGAGTGGGCTGAGAGGTGGGTGACACATAGGCCTCGGGTGGGCCAAGGAAACATGACCCGTACATCTCGGGTGAGCCAGGGATTATTGATAGGAACTGTAGATGTCAAGAAATGTCAAAGAAAAGTGACGACAGTTTCAGTCACCACCCCTGCCAATTGTGTCCCAAGTCTGGCACCCAGACCATCTCCAAGGAAGAAGGTCAAACATTTGGCATCAAAGCCAAGGCTGAAGACCCCTACCCCCACAGCCAGCCCAAGCTCCACCCCTGCTGGCTCAACTGTTAAACTGAAACTTGGTAAGTTTGGTAGTCTACAAATGTTTCTATTTCCAACTGATATTGATAGTTTTTGATGGTGTAGTGATCCCAAAGTGGCTTCCATCCAGTTCCATCCCATGCCAGTCCATCAACCAGGCTATTCTGGCTGAGCCTCTCAATAGCCTGCCACTCTCAGCCTCCATCCCCACTCCCCACCTAAGCAATGATTCCAGGGATGCAGTCATCACTGCCCTGAAAGTCATGTTCCCACTTTTGAAAGGGAGCTTGAAGAGATTGCAGTGCTCGAGCAACAGCTTGGCACATTGGTTTGGGCAGTTGAGGCCCTTCAGGAAAGAGTTCAAGAGCAAGGGTTGGTTGAATCAAAACCTGGTCCTCTCCCAAGGGTGGTATTGGTTTTGCATCACATGCAAATGCTCAACTTGGACGGCTGTTAAGTCCAGGTTCATTCCCAGATTTCCTGGATTGTCTGGAGTGCGGAGAAAGCGGGGTTTGGCGGGAATTCCTGAGGGGGGTTGGAGTGGTAAGGAACTTTAGCTTCAGCTTATGTGCTGCGCCCCTGTACAAGTTCTGTTCCTTGATTTTGGAGCAGAGAGTCAGAGATAGAGATCAATCCTAAGATCAACTTAAGGACTGAGGAAGTCCAGAGGGGATCAGGAAAGAACGGGATTTAGTTGATATTCAAACTAAGGAAATATCAGAGAGTACATGCGGGTTTATATACTGAAGAGTCCAGAAGATATAAAGATGTTAAAGTATGTCGGACGAATCGGAGTTTCGGTTTTCTGGAAGAAAGGAAGGAATGAATCGGAATGGCATCAGAATGGTAGAATAATAATGACTGAAGGCAGTGGCGCAATAGTTGCGAAGCAAGGGGGAAGGGAATTATCAATAGGAACTGTAAATGTCAAGAAGTGTCAAAGGAAAGTGACATATATCAAGAGATAACCGAGAAAGGAATACGAAAGTCCAGGATGGGAATACGGAAAGTCCGGGACAGGAAGTACGGGGTTCAAAATGTCCGATGAAAGAGAATTCGTCTAAGGTAAAGTCTGAGGGCTGGGACTTGGGATTTGGGATTTGGTCATAGGGGTTCGTAATTGGGCCAGATGGGTTAGGGAAGTTTCGGGATGTGACAATGGCTTCCTTCCACCAGCTGTCATTCAGGCTGAACCAGAACATTCCCCCAATCTCAGCCTTCAATTGTGCAGCCCATTCTTGGAGAAAACAGGGCAGTCCCATCCCCACTCCTTCTAGACAGCATGGAGACAAATGAGGATGAGTTGGATGGCTTTTTGGCTTTCCTGTGCCAGTTCCTGCCCAGGCCTCCCAACAACATCAGATCAATTGGAAACAATTGGAATGGATTCCAATATGGAGGTTTGATATCATTTCCCCCCACTTGTATATATCTGTCAGATCCCAAAACTTTCCCTACCCAAACAACACACTTCTGGCCCCTTATGATCAAACCCTGAACCCCAAGCCCCAGACTTTACCTTAGAAGATTTCACCTTCACTTGATATCCCAAATCCTGTATTTCCCATCCCAGACTTTTGTATTCCCATCCTGGACTGTTCTACTCCTATCTCGGCTATCTCTTGACATATGTTCCTTTCCTTTGACATCCCTTGACATCTACAGTTCCTATTGATAGTTCCTTTCTCCCTGCTTCACAATTATTGCGCCATTGTCCTCAGTTATTATTTCATCATTCTGATGCCATTCTGATTCATCCTCTTACTTTGCTCCAGAAACCCAAAACCCTGATTCATCTGATATACTTTAACAGTTTTATATCTTCTGGACTCTTCAGTATATAAACCCAACTTATTGACTAAATCCTGTTCTATCCTCTGAAGTCTCTGCTTCACTCTGAAACCTCCCTTAGTCCTTAAGTTGATCTTAGGATTGTCTTCCAAACTTCTGCCTCAAGATTAAGGGACAGAACTCATATAGGGGCACAGCACATAAGCTGAAGCCAAAGTCCCTTTCCCCTCCAACCCCCTTCGCCTTTCCGTGTGCTCCGGACTCTCCAGGAATTCTGGGATTGAACCTGGACTTGACACTTCAATGCCAAATGAACTCTGGCTCTAGACTTCAAGGTCAGGGATCTTATCTTCATCAAGGCCAAGTACTTCTGCTTGACCCAGCCATCCAAAAAGCTATTGGAGAACACATTGGCCCCTATCCTATCATCGTGCATCCTGGTATACATCCTTCACCCTCCACCTACCTGACACTATGAACCCTCTGACCTTCCCTCCTACCTTCATCTTGACTCTGCTCCACCGCTTCTCTGCTAAATACCACACTGAACTCGGGCAAGGGTGCAACACATAAGTTGAAGCCAAAGTCCACTCTGCTTCCCCAACAACTCTGGACAGCCCAGAGGAGATGGTATCTTAACAAGGAACCAGATTCTTAACAATGTGCTTCCATGGGCTTGGCATGCTAAAGAACACCAGAAAGAAATGGTTATTAGCAGCATCAGATATCAGTTAGTGAGGGAACAAGTGACTGATGTGGAGAGAGTGATGGTGGTGTTGCCATATGTACATGCTATGTTTGGCTGAGAAGACTTACTGACTGACTGATGTCTCCAGTATACCACAACCCCTGACCACATAAATGTAACCCTAGATTCATTCAACATGTTTTTCTAACTCTGTTGGTTCGGCCACTGTGGTAACATTGTTTACAAATGCAAATGTTTTCTTGTAGCTGTCACTGTGAGTGAGGGGAATAGGGTTGTGCTGGGTTTGAATTTTGGGCGGATTCACGTGACTTGCACGTCGGTTCTAAAATTAAAACTACCTATAGATACCTTCCAAGTCATCACTCCCTCGCATCGCCCCTCACACGAACAACGGCGGTGTGAGGGAGCCTGGGATTTTCGCTGTCCAGACAGGATCTGAACACCCTAGCACTGATATCGCAGATACGAAGGTCATAAAATAGCGAGAATCTCACGGAACTTAATGTAGACGAAGAACGTGGCGGGCTACACCACAGGAAGCGTAGCCAACCCAATACGCAGATTGGCAACATCGAAAGCAGTGTAAACGCTACTGAGGAAAGGGGTGCCGACAATCCAAGTTCCTTGATGTTCATTTTCATCGGCACCATTACAGCACGAGAGCGGGTTGGAGACTCACGAACAACATTCCCTGCAAAGAGGGAACCAACGCACTGGAATGGGTCGCTACCGTAGGGTCCCATGCTGAAGGTTTCAGCGGGGATGGGGAATGATCCCCCACCGAAGGTGAAGCTGACGCTGGGGACAGCATCGCAAGGGACTGATAGGAAGGTGTTAATAAAGAGTGGGAAAGGGTAGGCTAGCAACATACAGGAATAGAAGCCCGGGTTATCAGACACAGGAGTACCACCAACGGTTGCGTAAAGGGCCGCCACGTCCGATGGGGGGCCATGGATGAGGATGGTGCCCGTGTCCATGATGGCGGGAACACTGGTCAGCACGTTCTGTCCGTTGCACACTACGCTGTCTATGTTAACTCGCCAGTGGCCCTGGATACACCGTATCAACCATCTCTGGGGAAACTTAGGTTCGATGACTCACCTGTTGGATGACTGGGGCCCAGGTGAAATCGCCAGTGTACATGTCTGGGTTGGTACCCCCAAGGTATATCTCGGGCCCGGGGGCTGCCAGACTGAATGCAAACACGGGTTCGTCTATCTGATCCTGATTGATGAGAGTCTGGAAGAAAGGGCTCTGATCGAATCTAGAGATAGATTGGAAAGCCATCCCCAGCAAACCATCCCCAGAGAACTGCCAGATTTGGAGCGCCTCAGAGTAGTGCGCTGCCACACCCAGGGTTTGATCAGTAGCCTACTCAAAGGTGTCAGAACTGATGACGTCGTAACAACCATCACTTATACCGTGAGTCCGACGACCGTGACATTGTCGGTGTATTGGTTGCCGAAAGACGTGGCACCACCCACGAAATTAATGGAGAAGGACTTCCCAAGGTCGACGGAAGTCGGTGATGCTTCAGGATCGTAGATGGTGTGGCCATTGCAGGTATTGTCACACTGAGAACCTGGCAAAATAACGTCACTGCAATAAACTTCAGTGTGAAGTTCCCATCGCACGTGCACCAGATGAGATATACGATATACGTGCCTTGAGCCAGTATCAAACAAAACTGTTAAAGTGAGTGAGCTGCACATTCGCCGCAAGGTCAGCGCGAGCGTACCGGCGAAGTTCCTGGGAGGGGTACCAATGGAGATAGTTCCGAACCAGCGATCCAAGGGGTCAGAAAGGGAATCCAAGGGTAGCCCGCTGGAATCGCGCTTCCAAGCGCCTTTCCCAGCAAACGGATGCCAGGCGCCAGTGTTCTTCTCAAAGTTTTCAAAGCCATGAAGAATCTTACTGGATAATCAAGTCAACGCAAAGTAAAATGTGGAGCTCGAGCAGATGGGTACGAACGCCGTGGTTGCAGAAATGTGGGAGTTGAGCGCTTCGAAGTTGACGCTCTGGTCAGCCACGACCAGCGATGAAAGCTTGGAAAGTGGGACCGCCGTGCCCCTCTGTTTGGCAAGCCGAGGAGCCGCAGTGATGAACAAGGGTAGGGCAGTGATGACCGTTGCAAGAGTGAAGCGCATACTAAACAGGGATGTTTGGAGGACAACTGGGAAGCGAATCGTGCGTTCAATATACCTGCATTTGTACTGCGGCCGTGATACACTGCTGGCCAAGCTGCCACAATGGATCGGTTGTTCTCGGACCCCATGTTGCGCTGCAACTATTCCGCACAGCTCCCTGCTCCTTTCACCAGTTGGGACGTGGACGTATGGAATGGCGAAACGGGAACGTGGCTGTCTGGCTTTCCTTGCCTATGTCTCCCGATTATCCGTAGATCTAGCGAGTTTTTCGCCCAGGTTTCCGACTTTCTAAAAACGAGCACGATCGCACAACCCATAACTTTGACTACGTCGAAAGGGACGCCTTTGAGAAGGTAGTGTAGGGTGCCCCCTATCTGTAGACTGTGGCCTTTTAGGTTAGCTAGTTTGGCAGCTTTACTGATGGTGGTGAGTCGGCTGGTAACCTCTGTCTTGGATAGGGGGCATTGGCCTCCTTTTGGGTGTTTCCAGGTGAATAGATGAACGTCGGGAGGGGCTTGGTTGATGCGGAAGTGGTTTTCTAGTGCTGCCTGGGGATCCATTATGCAGCCAGGTAGGGGGGCACACTGGGTGTCTTCGCCTGTGGCTGAGCACTTGGTGGTTGGGATGTGGAATTTAATGACTGGGAGGCCGCTTGGGTCACGGAGGTGGGTCAGGTTTGATCACGTGATGTGTATCACCTGGTCAAACTTGGAGATGGTTGGGACCGTGAACTTGCCAAGCCTAGTTATGCAGTAGAGGGCTGTCACGATACATGCATAGATTGCTGCATTGCGGGGGGTGTCTAGGTCTAGGTGGGCTCAGATTACAAATCCTCAATGGTGAGGCGCAGGTGCTGGCCTCGTTTGGAGGATTTTGTCAGCTCCGTTCAGGATGGTCTTGAGTTCGTCTGGCTGAATAGCCCAGGGGTGGCCATGGAGGATGTGCCATGCTCGGATGGCTGCACCAGAGTATGCCCCTGCGCAGCTGGATAGGAAGGTGAGGAGGAGTGTGGGAGATGGGGCAGCAGTCGCATTCTGGGATTTGGTTGAGATCACGGTAGACGTGAAAAATTAGTAGGCCTGTTCTGTAGAGTTCCTTGGTGCTATCTGACCATGACGCTCCGATGACGTTCAGGATTCTATCTAGGGTGGCGTCTAGGACTGGGGGGTTGAGGGAGTGTGATGGAGTGTAGTGAAGGGGCGCCTGGGATCCATAGGCATAGCCTGTGCCTAGCTAGGCAGGGGGGGCGGAGGGAGGAGACCTTCGGTTTGAGGCCTGGCTTGTACGGGCGGGGTCTCTTGGGAGGGTTGTGGTGGGTCTTCGGACTGGGGTTGGAGTGGGGTGTCAAAGTGCTCCCTGTTAGGTGTTGTCATTGAGGAGGCTCTGGGTGATGAGCTCTTCTTTGGTGTGCTGATTGGTGGTGTCTTGGTTGGAACGAATGCGGTCGATGGCTTTGGAGGCCGTGGAGCTGTAGACCCCTTCTCGCAAGAGTCTGAGCTCTTTTGGAGAGAGCAGAGCGGAGGCATCAACAAGCAGGTCTTGGAGGTGAATGGGTGTTGGTGACGTCTGGGAGGAGGAGGGAAGCCGGGGGGTAAATGCCTCAAGAAGGCTGATCCGCAGGGTTGTTGGCACTCTGGACGCAGTGTGTGAGAATGCTGAGGATCTTGTCTAAGCTTCTAATGAAAGAATGGATTCATTTGAAGATGTTGTTGACCACCTTGTTCCAGTGCCTGCTGTTCCACCATCCTTTGACAACTCTGATGTTGTTGCCATAGACGATGATGTGCTGTGGAGATTGGAGGATAGCATCGATAGTGTAAATAAGGAATTCGAAGCTGATTGCCTCTGCCCAACTGATGTCCCACTGGGCTCCAAGGGTTTTCCAACCGGGGATGAGACGCCAAGCCCTCCAGCGCTTGCCAATATCAAATTCTGAGCTGGCATCAAAGAAGGCATAGATGTTGATGTAGGTTGGTGGGGGGCGATGGGGTGGGAGACTTCTCCAGAGGTCAGTTTTTTGTTCCACCAGCTCAGATCCACTTCAATTCCCGTGTTGGGGTGATGGGGGGTAAAAGGCTGTTTCCCACAGGTCACTAACATGCTTTCGAGGCCAGTTTAGTAGGCCCATCCTCAAGGTATTGCTGCAGAGGCGTGCAGTAGTTTACCATAGATCTGTTGTATGTCTTTTAGAACATGCCGGGGGCGTTGTAACCATGTTTTGATCGCTGCTAAGTATTTGTCTACTTTAGTGGGGGTTAAGGATACCGTGTGGTTGTCTAGATCCCACAGAAAACTGATATATACCATTGAAGGGCTGAAGGGTTGGTCTTTGGATAGCTCCCAGGGTATTCCTAATTGGCGCATGCCTACTTTCTTAATGTCCTTATAGCATTTCAACCGGGGCGTGTTGTATGGATCTAGGAAGTGTTTTTTGACTCAAAAGAGGATATGGTCGTCAACCCACTTGTCCAAAGGGCCGATTCCATGGGAGCATAGGATTTCAGCTCCTGCATCTACTAAATGTCCATAGTTTCCACATGCTGGGGCTGCTCCGAAGGCAGTGCAGGGATCTAGGCATGTGTATGTCTGAAATCTGGATGACTGCTGCAAGCCACTGCAACAGGTGTAGCGGAAGGGTTGTGTAAGCTTTGGCTATGTCTTGGGTCGCAGCTTCTGAGCCCAGGGGGAGCCTGGATGTGAGAAGAAAGATTATTGAGAATTTCCCCCAGGTGCAGGGAAAGTTTTCTGAGGTAGTACTAGAATTAATAAATGGGTTAGGGAAGGGAAGTGAGTGCTGGGAGGGTGTCAAGTCCAGGTTCAATCCCAGAATTCCCGGAGAGTCCAGAGCATGTGGAAAGGTGAAGGGGGTCAGAGGGGCAAGGGACTTTGGCTTCAGCTTATGTGCTGTGCCCCTGTATGGGTTCTGTGCCTTAATTTCAAGCCAGAAGTTTGGAAGACAGTCCCAAGATCAACTTAAGGACTGAGAGAGGTTTCAGAGTGAATCAGAGACTTCAGAGGATAGAACGGGATTTAGTTGATATTCGCACTGAGGAAATATCGGAGAGTACAAGCAGATTTATATACTGAAGAGTCCAGAAGATATAAAACTGTTAAAGTATGTTGGACAAATTGGGGTTTCAGGTTTCTGGAACAAAGTAAGGGATGAATTGGAATGGTGGAATAATAACCAAGGGCAATGGCGCAATAATTGTGAAGGAGGGGGAAAGGGAATTATCAATAGGAACTGCAGATGTCAAGGAATGTCAAAGGAAAGAGACATATGTCAAGAGATAGCTGAGATAGGAATATGAAAGTCCGGGATGGGAATGTGAAAGTCCAGGATAGGAAATATGGGGTTCAGAATGTCCGATGAAGGAGAAATCTTCTAAGGTAAAATCCGAGGCTCAGGATTCGGGATTTGATCATAGGGGGCAGGAATTGGGCTGGTGTTAAGTCTGGGTTCATTCCTGGATTGTCCGGAGTGCAGAGGAAGTGGGGTTTGGCGGGAATTCCTGAGGGGGTTGGAGTGGTAAGGAACTTTGGCTTCAGCTTATGTGCTGTGCCCCTGTACAAGTTCTGTTCCTTGATTTTGGAGTGGAGGGTCAGAGATAGAGATCAATCCTAAGATCAACTTAAGGACCGAGGAAGTCCAGAGGGGATCAGGAAAGAACAGGATTTAGTTGATATTTGAACTGAGGAAATATCAGAGAGTACACGCAGGTTTATATACTGAAGAGTCCGGAAGATATAAAGATGTTTAAAGTATGTCAGACGAATCGGAGTTTCGGGTTTCCAGAAGAAAGGAAGGAATGAATCAGAATGGCATCAGATTGGTAGAATAATGACTGAAGGCAATGGCGCAATAGTTGCGAAGCAAGGGGGAAGGGAATTATCAATAGGAACTGTAAATGTCAAGAAGTGTCAAAGGAAAGTGACATATGTCAAGAGATAACCATGATAGGAATACGAAAGTCCGGGACGGGAATGCGGAACATCCGGGACGGGAAGTACGGGGTTTGGAATGTCCGATGAAAGAGAATTTGTCTAAGGTAAAGTCTGAGGGCCGGGACTCGGGATTTGGTCATAGGGGTTCGGAATTGGGCTGGATGGGTTAGGGAAGTTTCTGGATGTGACAGCTGGATGGGTTGGGAAAGTTTCTGGATGTGACACCTATGAGTGCAACTCATCGGGCACAGGTGGGCCAAGATGTAATAAAAATCCCATGTGATATGAGTTGGCCAAGGGGTTATTGTAGTAAGGGTATTTTGAGTGATGGGTGGGTCAATATGTGGTGGTTCTGTGTGATATGAGTGGGCCAAGAGATGAATGACCCCATAGGTCTCAGGTGGGCTGAGGGATGGGCAACCCATAGGTATTGGATGGGCTGAGAAATATTTCAATAGACATTTTGTCAGTAATGGGTGGAACTGTCACATTCCGAAACTTTCTAACCCATCTGGCCCAATTCCGGCCCCCTACATCAAATCCCAAATCCCGAGCCTCAGACTTTACCTTAGACGAATTCTCTTTCATCGGACATTCCAAACCCCGTACTTCCCATCCCGGACGTTCCGCATTCCCGTCCCAGACTTTCGTATTCCTATCATGGTTATCTCTTGACATATGTCACTTTCCTTTGACACTTCTTGACATTTACAGTTCCTATTGATAATTCCCTTCCCCCTTGCTTCGCAACTATTGACTATTTTACCTTAGAAGATTTCTCCTTCATTGGATATTCCAAACCCCATATTTCCCATCCTGGACTTTCCCATTCCTGTCCCAGACTTTCATATTCCTATCTCGGCTATCTCTTGACATATGTCACTTTCCTTTGACATTCCTTGACATCTACAGTTCCTATCAATAATTCCCTTTCCCCCTGCTTCACAATTATTGCGCCATTGCCCTCGGTTATTATTCCACCATTCTGACACCATTCCGATTCATCCCTTACTTTGTTCCAGAAACCCGAAACCCTGATTCATCCAACATACTTTAACAGCTTTATATCTTCCAGACTCTTCAGTATATAAACCCACTTGTACCCTCTGATATTTCCTTAGTTCAAATATCAACTAAATCCCGTTCTATCCTGCGAAGTCTCCACTTCACTCTGACACCCCCTTCAATGCTTAAGTTGACCTTAGGATTGTCTTCCGACCCTCTGCCTTGAAATTAAGGAACAGAACTCATACAGGGGCACAGCACATAAGCTGAAGCCAAAGTTCCTTGCCCCTCCGACCCCCCTCAGGGATTTCCGACCAACTCCACCATTCCATGCACTTCAGACTATCTGGGAATTCTGGGATTGAACCTGGACTTGACAGGAACCATTGAATGGTGATAAGGGTGTTCAATGGGGATGGGGTGGGCTGAGAGATGGGTGACTCATAGGTCTCAGGCAGGCTGAGGGAGGGGTGACCCACAAGTTGTGGATGTGCTGAGGGATGGGTGACCCATAGGTGTCAAGCAGGCTGATGAGCAGGTGGTGTGTAGGTTTTGGGTGGGCCAAGCCATATTTCTTAAATCTATCATTCATCACAATGGGTGGGTTCATTGAGTGGATGGGTTTGGCTTCATCCATAGGTATGTGAACACTTTCAGCATTGGCCTGGCTGCAGTCACCACCATCAGTACTTTCAGGATAGCCTTTCCCATTGTTGTACTTCAATTAAATCAAGATCAATTTTGACTTGCAGAATTGTACACCCATAGGAAACTCATGGCATTTATAGCAGTACAATCACAGTCTTTGGCTATATATGTACAAGTGGGTGGAAATTATATCAAACCTCCATATTAGCATCCATTCCAACAGTGTCTGATTCATCTGATGTCATTGGGAGGCCTGGGGGAGGAACTGGCACAGGAGGAGTGGAAAAGCCATTCAACTCATCCTCATTTGTCTCCATGCTGCCTAGATGGAGTAGGGATGGGAATGCCCTGGGGCCCCCCAAGGATGTGTCATGCAATTGGAGGCCAAGATTTGAGGAATGTTCTGGTTTGGCCTGAATGACAGCTGGTGGAAGGGAGCTGGAACCATCCAAATTAAGCATTCACATGTGATGCAAAACCAATACCATCCTTGGGAGAGGACTGTGTTTTGATTTGACCAAGCCTTGCTCTTGACCCCTTTCCTGAAGGGCCTCGACTGCCTGAACCAATGTGCCAAGCTGTTGCTTGAGCACTGGAATCCATTTGAGCTCTCTTTTGAGAGTGCAAACACAACTTTCAAGGGTAGTGATGACTGCATCCCTGGAATCAATGGTTAGGTGGGGAGTGGGAATGGAGGCTGGGAGAGGTTGGGTATTGAGAGGCCCAGCTGATGGAAGCTGCTTGGGGATCACTGCACCATCAAAACTGTCAATATCAGTTGGAAATAGAAACATTTGTAGACTACCAAACTTACCAAGTTTGAGTTTAACAGTTGAGCCAGCAGGGGTGGAGCTTGGGCAAGCTTTTAGGGCAGGGGTCTTGGGCCTTGGCTTTCATGCTGAATGTTTGACCTTCTTTCTTGAAGATGGACTGGGTGCCAGACTTGGGGTGCAATTGGTGGGGGTGGTGGCTGAAACCATCATGGCCCTGAGTGGTTGATGGAAAGGGGGTTTTGAAGTGGCCCTTGATGCTGCCTTGTTTGTGCCACAAGATTCCTGACGTGTTTGTTTGGCCAATTTCACAAAACTGCGAGCAATCTTGCATTGGTTACATGGCTGGCATGCACCAATGGTGATATCACCCATGATGGTTTGGGTGCAAGGCCTTGCTTTTTGGGCACAACTTTTGCAGACTTCAGAAGCAGCCTTTGGGGATGGAGGGAGAGTTTCAGCAGTGTTGGGATGTGTCAAGTCTGGGTTCAATACCAGAATTCCCAGATAGTCCGGAGCGCACAGAAGGGCAAAGTTGGTCGGGAATCCCTGAGGGGGGGGGGCAAGGGACTTTGGCTTCAGCTTATGTGCTGTGCCCCTGTATGAGTTCTGTCCCTTAATTTCAAGGCAGAAGTTCAGAGGACAATCCTAAGATCAACTTAAGGACTGAGAGAGGTTTTCAGAGTGAAGCAGAGACTTTGGAGGATAGAACAGGATTTAGTTGATATTCAAACTAAGGAAATATTACAGAGTGAAGTCAGGTTTATATACTGAAGAGTCCAGAAGATATAAAACTGTTGAAGTATTTGGGACAAATTGGGGTTTCGGGTTTCCAGAACAAGGTAAGAGGATGAATCAGAATGGCGTCAGAATGATGGAATAATAACTGAGGGCAATGGTGCAATAATTGTGAAGCAGGGGGAAAGGGAATTATCGATAGGAACTGTGAATTTCAAGGAATGTCAAAGGAAAGGAACACATGTCAAGAGATAGCTGAGATAGGAATATAAAAGTCCGAGGCATGAATGTGAAAGTCTGGGATGGGAAATACAGGATTGGGGATATCAGATAAAGGAGAAATCTTCTAAGATAAAGCCTGGGGCTTGGGCTTTGGGCTTTGTTCATAATGGGCTGGAATTGTGTCACATGGGTTGGGAAAGTTTCGGGATATGGTGGAGTTTGAAAATCGGTGATCAATCTGAGGGACCTTATGACCGTCGACTGCCTGTTGTTTAGTTTCATCATTTATCATGTTTATCCACTTGTAATCTGACGACAAAATCACCTGTCTCTAGCATGAAAAGGAAGAACATGAGCAGGAGTCCACCTGGAGAATTCAGGAGGCTAGGGAGAAGAAAGCCTGGCAGGAGGTGGAGAAGCACAAGGAGGCAAGGCAGTGCAGGAAGGCCCTGTCACATCCCGAAACTTTCCTAACCCATCCAGCCCAATTCCGAGCCCCTATGACCAAATCTCGAATCCTGGGCCTTGGACTTTACCTTAGACGATGTCTCTTTCATCGGACATTCCGAACCCCATACTTCCTGTCCCAGACTTTCCGCATTCCCGTCCCAGACTTTCCGTATTCCCATCCCGGACTTTCATATTCCTATCTCGGTTATCTCTTGACATATGTCACTTTCCTTTGACACTTCTTCACATTTACAGTTCCTATTGATAATTCCCTTCCCCCTTGCTTCGCAACTATTGTGCCATTGCCTTCAGTCATTATTCTACCATTCTGATGCCATTCCAATTCATTCCTTCCTTTCTTCCGGAAACCCGAAACTCTGATTTGTCCAACATACATTAACATCTTTATATCTTCTTGACTCTTCAGTATATAAACCCGCATGTACTCTCCAATATTTCCTTAGTTTGAATATCAACTAAATCCCGTTTTTTCCTGATCCCCTCTGAACTTCCTCAGTCCTTAAGTTGATCTTAGGATTGATCTCCGACCCTCTGCTCCAAAATCAAGGAATAGAACTTGTACAGGGATGCAGCACATAAGTTGAAGCGAAAGTTCCTTACCACTCCGACCCCCCTCAGGAATTCCCGCCAAACCCGGCTTTCTCCGCACTCTGGACAATCCGGGAATTCCGGGAACAAACCCAGACTTAACAGGCCCAGTGGTTGGCTCCCTGGGGCAAACACACACTGTGCAGCCTGTGTGAGGGTGAGGGTCCCATGTCCAGGCCCAAAGACAGGACAATTGAGGATGTGTGCAAGGTGTGTGCAGATGCACACATTGTGCCAGGAGGCCCAGAGGTGGGCCAACAAGGATGTCAGGGATCTGACAGGTGCTCACAGACGGCCTGGCAGCCTTCCTTGAGGCTCAGGGTCCCGGGGCACAGAGTCCGGAGGGGGCTGGGAGGTGTCAGAGTGGAAGGGGAGAGATTTGAAATGTGGGGAAGAAGCGCAGGGAAAAGATGGGGAGGATGGGGACAAGGAAGAAGGTGAGGGTGAGGAGGGGGGTGAGGAAGTAGTGTAGAAAATTCCTTCGGTCTCCTCATGTAACAATTAGCGTAGTTTTTGTTTGACCAATTATGCAATGTATTTCCATCCTCATGCGAGGACTTTGCAGGATATGTGGAGTGGAAGTCCGAGACAAGTTCTGATGCATGAGCAAGTTCAGTTGTGAGGATCCAGGAAGTTTCTTAATTAGTCCCTTTGTAGCCTGCCCACTGTACCAGGTACAGGAGTTGGCAATTCCTGCATTGCCAGTCAATGTTGGAGTCTAGGATTTCGGAGATTTTGTATTCAGGTTCTCCATCAACTTTGACTGGGTGTCAAGTCCAGGTTCAATCCCGGAATTCCTGGATAGTCTGGAGTGCACAGAATGGCAGAGTTGGTCGGGAATCCCTGAGGGGGGTCGGAGGTGTATGGAACTTTGGCTTCAGCTTATGTGCTGTGCCCCTGTATGAGTTCTGTTCCTTGATTTCGAAGTGGAGGGTTGGAGATCAATCCTAAGGTCAACTTAAGGACTGAGGAGGTTCAGAGTGAAGCGGATCAGGAAAGAACAGGATTTAGTTGATATTCAAACTAAGGAAATATCAGAGAGTACAAGCGGGTTTATATACTGAAGAGTCCAGAAGATATAAAGATGTTTAAAGTATGTTGGATGGATTGGAGCTTTGGGTTTCCAGAAGGAAGTAAGGAATGAATGGGAATGGTGTCAGAATGGGAGAATAATGACTGAAGGCAAGGGGAAAGGGAATTATCGATAGGAACTGTAAATGTCAAGAAGTGTTAAAGGAAAGTGACATATGTCAAGAGATAGCCAAGATAGGAATATGAAAGTCCGGGATGGGAATGCGAAAGTGCGGGACAGGAATGCGGACAGTGCGGGATGGGAATGCAGAAAGTCCGGGATGGGAATGCGGAAAGTCTGGGATGGGAATGCAGAAGTCTGGGACAGGAAGTACGGGGTTCAGAATGTCCAATGAAAGAGAAATCTTCTAAGGTAAAGTCTGAGGCTCAGGATTCAGGATTTGATCATAGGGAGTCGGAATTGGGCCAGATGGGTTAGGGAAGTTTCGGGATGTGACAGATACACTGCAATCCTAGTAGTCATTGACAGCCTCTCCAGCAAGCCATATTCATTCCCACTCATGACACTATTGACTCTCCGAGCCTCATGAAATTATTCCTCCTTCACACGTTTTCTAAGCACAGAGTTCCCTCCCACATCACTTCCAACCAGGATTCCAAGTTTGTCTCCCATTTCTTCCGTTCCCTCAGGAAAGCCCTCAACATTCACCTTCACTTCACTTTGGGATACCATCCCAAAGGCAACGGGCAAACAGAATGAGCAAACCAGACCCTCGAGCAGTACCTCTGAATCTACTGCAACCCCCAACAGGACAATTGGTCAGAACTCCTACCCCTCGCGGAATTTGCTTACAACAATGCCCCTAGCACCACTACGGGAGTATCTCCGTCCTTTGCTAACAAAGGCCACCATCCCAACGTCTTGGTCTACCCTGAAAGTGATCTGACCTCCTCCTGCACTTGTGAATATGCAGTTGACTCACAGGAACTCCACGAATTCCTATGCATGGAAATGGCCTGCCCTGAAAAACACTACCAAGGACCCGCAGATTCCCAATGACTTTCCACACCGGACTTCCAGATCAGAGACCAAGTGTTTGTCAAGGCGAAGTACTTCTGCTCCACTCAGCCTTCCAAGAAACTTGGAAAAGAACCTTGGCCCCTATCCCATCATCACTCAAGCCGGACCCCTATCCTTCACCCTCTGACGTCCGGACTCCATGCGTGCCATCCATCCTGTCTTCCATGTCTCCCAGTTGGAACCCACAACTCCAAACATAATCCCAAATCGGGTCCAACCCCCACCTCCCCCAGTGTCACATCCCGAAACTCTCCTAACCCATCCAGCCCAATTCCAGCCCAATTCCGGCTCAAATCCTGAATCCTGAGCCTTGGACTTTACCTTAGAAGATTTCTTTTTCATTGGACATTCTGAACCCCGTACTTCCTGTCCCAGACTTCTGCATTCCCATCCCAGACTTTCCGCATTCCCATTCCGGACTTTCTGCATTCCCATCCCGGACTGTCCGCATTCCTGTCCTGCACTTTTGCATTCCCATCCCAGATTTTTGTATTCCTATCTCCGCTATCTCCTGACATATGTCACTTTCCTTTGACACTTCTTGACATCAACAGTTCCTATCAATAATTCCCTTTCCCCTTGCCTCGCAATTATTGTGCCATTGACTTCAGTCATTATTCTCCCATTCTGACGCCATTCCCATTCATTCCTTACTTTCTTCCAGAAACCCGAAATTCCAATTCGTCCAACATACTTTAAACATCTTTATATCTTCTGGACTCTTCAGTACATAAACCTGCTTGTACTCTCTGATATTTCCTTAGTTTGAATATCAACTAAATCCCATTCTTTCCTGATCGGCTTCACTCTGATCCTCAGTCCTTAAGTTGACCTCAGGATTGATCTCTGACCCTCTGCTCCGAAATCAAGGAGCAGAACTCATACAGGGGCGCAGCACATAAGCTGAAGCCAAAGTTCTTTACACCTCCGACCCCCCTCAGGGATTCCCGCCAAACTCTGCCCTTCCACGTGCTTTGGACTATCCGGGAATTCCAGGATTGAACCCGGACTTGACAGTATCTGCCAGAAGAGGGGAGTTGTTCGATGAAGTCCATGGAAATGGAGTTCCAGGGCTTTGTGGGAATTGGAAGCTGCTTGAGCATTCCGTAGGGGTGGTGTGTAGGAGTTTTAGCTCAGGCACAGGAAGTGCTGGAGCTGACATAGTTTTTGATGAAGGTGCAGAGTCCTGGCCAAGTATATTCCTGATTGACGAGCTCTAATGTCCTGTTTTGCCCTAAATATCTGGACAGGGGGTGGTCGTGCTTGTATCACAGGATGCAAAGACATAGGTCCTTAGCTTTATATATATATCCTTAGCTTCCATGACAAAGATGCGATTTCTGAGGGTCAGGAAGCCTTTGGGGTTGATGGCCCATCGGGAGTCTGATGAGTCTGAGAGTCGGGGGGAAGCTATGGGGTCGGAGGATAGGGATTCTAGGATGACCTTGTGAATGTCTTTGATGTCAAGCAGCAATGAGGCCTGGAGGACCGGGGTGAGTAGGATAGTGGCTCGTAGGGATGAGGTGAGCTGCTCCTGAGTGAACACCAGGCACAGGTTATGGGGATTGATGTGAGCATAGTCCTTATCCTGCTCCTTGGGGTAGACATCCCAGTGTCTAGTGAGGGAATTGGGCTTGGCTCCTAAGCATCTGGGGTGGAAGTGAATCACAAGGTTGAATTGGGATAGGAATTCCAACCAGCGGGCTTGCCAGCAGGTCAGGACTTTGGAGGTGGAGAAATATTCCAGATTTTTGTGATTGGTGACAATGTTGATAGAGGTGCTGGAACCTTCAAGGTAATGATGCCAATGCCAGAAGGCTTTGTGGATAGTGAGGAGTTCCTTATCATAGGTGTTGTAGTTAAGTTCCAGGGCTTTCAGGGTATGGGAGTAGAACATGACAGGGCAGAATTCCTTGTTGGGACAATGGATGGAGAGGATCCCCCAATAGCATAGTCTGAAGCATTGGTCTCAACCATGCAAGGACGGTCCGGAATCCAGTGAGTAAGGATAGGGACTCGGGTGAAGGTGTCTTTGAGCTGGGTGAAGGCAGAGCGGAAGGAATTGTCAAAGTTCCAGGGGGTGTTTTCCGAGTGAGTCGGGTAAGCTGGACAACAATATCAGAGTACGTCACATCCCGAAACTTTCCTAACCCATCCGGCCCAATTCCGGCCTCCTATGATCAAATCCCGAATCCTGAGCCTCGGACTTTACCTTAGAAGATTTCTCTTTCATCAGACATTCCGAACCCTGTATTTCCCATCCCAGACTTTTGTATTCCTATCTCGGCTATCACTTGACATATGTCACTTTCCTTTGACATTTCTTGACATCTACAGTCCCTATCAATAATTCCCTTTCCCCCTGCTTCGCAATTATTGCGTGATTGCCCTCAGTCACTATTCCACCATTCTGACACCATTCTAATTCATTCCTTACCTTGTTCCGGAAACCCGAAACTCTGATTTGTCCAGCATACTTTAACACCTTTCTATCTTCTGGACTTCTCAGTATATAAACCCGTTTGTACCCTCTGATATTTCCTCAGTTCAAATATCAACTAAATCCTGTTCTCTCCTGCTCTGCTTCACTCTGAAAACCCCTTCAGTCCTTAAGTTGACCTTAGGATTGTCTTCCAACCCTCTGCCCTGAAATTAAGGAACAGAACTCATACAGGGGTGAAGCACATAAGCTGAAGCCAAAGTTTTTTGCCCCTCCAACCCCCCTCAGGGATTCCCGACCAACCCCACTGTTCTGTGCGCTCTGGACTATCCAGGAATTCCGGGATTGAACCCGGACTTGACAGAGTAGTTGAAAATGAATCAACAATGGAAATTGGCAAACCTGAGGAAGGATTGAATGTCCTTGACTTTCCGGGGTTTGGGCCAATCCCAGACTGCTTGCAATTTTTCAGGGGCCATAGTCAATCCCTGGGGGAAGAAACGGTAGGCCAGGTATTTGATGGAGTCCGAGTGCCACCCACATTTGTCTGGTTTGGTGTAAAGTCCATGTTTCCGGAGACGTCAGAGGACTTCCTGGACTTGTTCCTTGTGAGAAGCCATGTCATTGGAATAGATGAGGATGTCGTTGTGGTAGACCACAATGCAGACGTATAGGAGGTCCATGAAGATGCTATTGACAAAACACTGGAAGGCCACAGAGGTGTTGGTGAGCCTGAAGGGCATCACTAGCCACTCATACAAGCCGTAGTGAGTCTGGAAGGCAGTTTTCCATTCATCCCCAGGAGCAATGCAGACAAGGTGATATGTGTGGCAGAGGTTGATTTTGGTATACACCTTAGCGTGGTGAGGGGAATCGAGGAGGTCAGAGATTAGGGGTAGGGGATAGCAGTCTTTTTTTGTGATTTTGTTGAGTCCTCGGAAATTGATGCAGAGGCATAGGGTCCTGTTTGCAGACAAAGAGGACAGGAGCACCGTGAGCAGATTTGGACTGGTGGATGAAGCTGTTGTTGAGGTGTTTGTCTATGAATTCCTGGAGGGACTCAAGTTCTGTGGCAGAAACCAGGTAAACAGTTCCGAGAGGAGGGGAAGCATCTTCCTTTAAGTCAATCTTGAGGTTAAATTCCCTGTGGGGCACAAGGGGGTCAGCCTTGCACTTACTAAAGACATCAGGGAAGTCATGGTAGTCTGGAGGGACACAGGACAGATCAACTTCTTTGGGGGTTTTGGGATTGAGGGATACGGAATGGAGTTTGGAGTCCTGGGGATGGAGGTGAATGCTGAACTGCTCGGAGCCATCGAGTTTGCATGCATGGCAGCATTGAAAAACAAGATGTGAGGAGCTTCATGAGGCAGCATCTCAGGAATGTCAGAGTGAGATAGGGGAACAGAGTCCGGAATCTCTGGAGGTGATGTCAGGGTTGTTGGCAAGTCTTGTGCTGGTGTTCGGAAAGTAATACTGCCCAATACCCAGTCAATTGACAGATTGTAGCAGGTGAGCCAGTTGTGTCCTAGAACAAGGGAACAAGAGGAATCCAATGGAGTAACATAAAATGTATCGGAGGTGACAAAGCCAGAAGGGAAACGAACAGAAAGGTCAACAGCACAGGTAATTGTAGAATTAGAAGTACCATCAAAAAGTTTTAACGGAATGGGGGGAATGGAATATGTCAGAAAATGGTGCTTGTTAATGAAAGCAGTATCAATGAAACAACCAGTAGAACCACAATCTAACAAAGTGGGAAAGCAGGAATTTCGGAAAAGTCAGGAAAAGATATAAGCAGCATAAGGGCCTTGGGATCATAAAGAGCGGATGTGTTGAGATGGGTCTCCATAGGTGCATGATGGGATTCAACACAGCCTCCTTCCCGTGCGGAGTCCAGAAGGCTGTGCTCTATTTTTTTGCCTCAGAGGTAGAGGCCTCCAGTTTGGCTTCCAGAGTAGGGGAGGTCTTGGCCGCGTGGGCCTTGGATGTGTGGGCAGTGGACTTCTGGAAATCCTTAGCCATATGTCCTGCAGCTCTGCAGAACATGCATAGCTTGAGGTTGAAGCGGTGTTTTCGTTCCTCAGAGGTGAGGTGTCCAATGGGGGTTTTGGGATAGGGGTGGAGGATTTCCCCTTAGAGGATGATGAGGTTGTGGTGGGGTTGGATGAGGTTGCAGGTTTTGGCAATGAAGTGGTGGGAGTACTTTTTGATGTGGAGGACTGGTTTCCAGAGGGTCTGATCTGGCGAGCGACTTCAGACTTGCGCTCCCAATATCAATATCTCCCATCAATGGTCTGGGAGAGAGTCCAGAGTTCTCCTAGGGAGTGTGGTTTTCCAATGCGGGAAAGCTTGTCTTTGATGCAATCTGGAAGTCCGTTGTAGAAGTGATGTTGGAGGGCTCCTTCACCATAACCTCAGACCTGGGAGGCTAGGCGATTGAATTCCACCACGTACTTGTTGATGTGCTGGGAGTCTTTCATGGATAGGTGGTTGAGTTGGTGTTCCACATCACTGACAGGGCCATGGGGGCTGAAGTTGGTCTGGAGCTCAAGGACGAATTCCCGGTAGTCATTTGTCCAGTCCAGATTGTCCATCTGGAGGAGGTCAGGCTCAAACCATTCAAGAGCCATACCTTTTAAGTAGGACTGGGTGAAGGTGACCTTTGTGTGGTCAGTCCAGAATGTGCGGAGATGTTAAGTCCGGGTTCATTCCCGGAATTCCCAGAATGTCCGGAGGTGTGGAAAAGGCGGGGTTTTGCGGGAATTCCTGAGGGGGGTCGGAGGGGTAAGGAACTGTGGCTTCAGCTTATGTGCTGCGCCCCTGTATGAGTTCTGTTCCTTAATTTAAGAGCGGAGGGTCAGAGACTGGTCCTAAGGTCAACTTAAGGACTTAGAGAATCAGAAGGGAGAGGATCAGGAAGGAACAGGATTTAGTTGATATTCAAACTAAGGAAATATCAGAGAGTACACTCAGGTTTATCTACTGAAGAATCCGGAAGATATAAAGATGTTAAAGTACTATCGGACGAATTGGAGTTTCGGGTTTCCGGAGGAAAGGAAGGAATGAATCAGAATGGTGTCAGAATGGTAGAATGATGACTGAAGGCAATGGCGCAATAATTGTGAAGCAAGGGGGAAGGGAATTATCGATAGGAACTGTAAATGTCAAGAAGTGTCAAAGGAGAGTGACATATGTCAAGAGATAACCGAGATAGGAATACAAAAGTCCGGGATGGGAATGCGGAAAGTCCAGGATGGGAAGTACGGGGTTCAGAATGTCCGATGAAAGAGAAATTGTCTAAGGTAAAGTCCAAGGGCCAGGATTCGGGATTGACAGACAGGTTGGGTGGATGTGAGCAGAGGGGTGAAATGATTTCAAAGCCGAGGTTAGGTTTAAATAATCAACTGCATACTGATGGCATTGCCTGAGCACAAAGACTGATCTGGTCTGGGAGTAGAATCTTGACAAGACACAAGTCTCAAAATACTTTTTGCACACCATTTCACACCATTTCCCACCAAATCACCCATATTAACATTGATCATGTCCAGCACACAGGCCCAAGGTAATGCCCCTGGTCAGGTCAGATTCAATGGTAAGCCTACAAATGCATTTTGCTCACCCAAACCAATCATTATCTTGCAGATCAACTGATGGAGATTAAACCACTATCTGCCTCAGATTTATTCTTGGCCGCATCCATTCCTTCCCAAACTTTCTCTTGGGACTTCTCAATGCCAAAGGTTCCTCTATGAATCTCCCATTTTCATTTTCTCCATCATTTGAGCCCCCTGACATTCCTAGCCACCTAAGTGCCAAGGCCAGCGCATCTGATGGTCTGTGGTTTCCAACACCTCTGGTCATCCCTAACAGCAGTCCAGAACTGCCAACTCCACCCATGCTTGAGGACAGTCCTCTCCCCAGCCCACCATTCATTTCCAATGCCAAATCAGCCAGCAGCTGTTGGGCAATTTTGTCAGACCCTTCAGATCCCAAAATTCAACTCATGCCAATTCCTACTGGAATGGCCTTATTCAGTTGGACATTTCCCACAGGCTATTTATCCCAGGAACACCTAGAATACATATTGAGGACATTAGTACAGCCCCCAATGCCAGGCAGTGGTCTTCAGTCTGAGGACTTAGCTCGGTTGGAATACTGTAAGTCCCATTTGATTTGATTTCCATTTCACCATTCAACTATATATGCAGATTGGCTGATGTTTGATGGGTATTGGTGGCAACAACAACATCTTGCACAGAATCACCCATTGAGCTGGCACTGTGACCGATTTCTGATCATGGCCTATGTCTACTATGTGGATAGTGTCATGTATCTGACTGACTGACATGTGGAGATCGCAACTGAGATTCAAAGGCTTGATGATGTTATCATTATCAACCACCTGGACAATGTGCTGGCAAGGCTGGAGTAAAGTAACTGTATAGACATAGATAGTGTATACTTTATTGAATCAACTTTGTCTATCAACAATGAGTGGGTACTTGGAATTTCAATCCGAAACTTATTTCCACCTTTTGTGAACAGCTCTACTCAGGGCTTTCCTCATGGAATTGGCTCCGCTTTGGCCTTGACTGTTGCTTTTGTTGATCTGAAGAATATAGGTTCATCTCACAGCTAACCCCAGGATAATACTCACTTACCATCTTCCGTGCTGTCATGAATTTTGGAATCTACCCTGGCTGGCTTTGGGCCTCTGACAGTCGATTTCCACGGTTGCTCACTTGGCTTCCTTGTCACTTCCCTTGTCTTAACTTGTTTGGCATCAGGTTGCAGTCTGCTCACTATATGGGTTTTGGCCTTGGGTGCAGGTGTGTCAAGTCCGGGTTCAATCCTGGAATTCCAGGATAGTCCAGAGTGTGTGGAAGGGCAGAGTTTGGCGGGAATCACTGAGGGGGTCGGAGTTGTAAGAAACTTCAACTTCAGCTTATGTGCTGTGCCCCTGTATGAGTTCTGTTCCTTGATTTTGGAGCAGAGGGTCGGAGATCAATCCTAAGGTCAACTTAAGGACTGAGGAGGTTCAGAGTGAAGCAGATCAGGAAAGAATGGGACTTAGTTGATATTCAAACTAAGGAAATATCAGAGAGTACATGCGGGTTTATATACTGAAGAGTCCAGAAGATATAAAGATGTTAAAGTATGTCAGATGAATCGGAGTTTTGGGTTTCCGGAAGAAAGTGAGGAATGAATTGGAATGGCGTCAGAATGGTAGAATAATGACTGAGGGCAATGGCGCAATAATTGTGAAGCAAGGGGAAAGGGAATTATTGATAGGAACTGTAGATGTCAAGAAGTGTCAAAGGAAAGTGACATATGTCAAGAGATAGCCGAGATAGGAATACAAAAGTCCGGGACGGGAATGCGGAAGTCCGGGACAGGAAATATGGGGCTCGGAATGTCCGATGAAAGAGAAATCTTCTAAGGTAAAGTCCGAGGCTCAGGATTCAGGATTTGATCATAGGGAGTCGGAATTGGGCTGGATGGGTTAGGGAAGTTTCAGGATGTGACAGTATCAGGAACTGGGCCGGAATTGGGCCAGGATTGGGCCAGAATTGGGCCGGGATTGGGCCGGATGGGTGAGGAGAGTTTTGGGATGTGACAGTATCCCCCTCTTAGGCATGGACCCTTGAGTGCCAGGATAGGAGTCCAGAAGAGGCTGGGGGCATTGGAGTGGAAGGGTAAGGAGAGGGCGGATGGTGAGGGAGATCAGGGAACAGCTGGGGAGGATGGGGATGAGGAAGTATTGTGTACTTGGTTCTGCCCTCATCTGAGAGAATTCAGGGGTCCAGACTTTCTGGGATATGCGGAGTGCAAGTCCGAGACAAGTTCCAATGCATGAGCAAGCTCGGTTGCAAGGATCCAGGAAGTTTCTTCACCAGTCCCTTCGTAACCCACCCACTTTACCAGGTACAGGAGTTGGCAATTCCTGCATTGACAATCGATTTTGGAGTCTAGGACTTTGGAGATTTCATATTTGGGTTCTCCGTTGACTTCAACTGGGGGAGGTGGGGGTTGGACCCAATTCGGGATGGTGTTCGGAGTTGTGGGTTGCAACTGAGAAACGTGGAAGACAGGATGGACAGCTGGCATGGAGTCTGGGAGTTGGAGGGTGAAGGACAGGGGTCCGGCTTGAGTGATGATGGGATAGGGGCTGAGGTTCTTTTTGGAGAGTGGAATGGAAGTACTTTGCCTTGACGAACACTTGGTCTCCAATCCGGAAGTCCAGTGCCAGGAGTCGTTGGGAATCCGCAGGTCCTTGGTAGCATTGTTGAGCGTGGGCCATTTCTGTGCATAGGAATTCGTGGAGTTCCTGTAGGTCAACTGCATATTTGCAGGCACGGGATGAGGTCAAATCCCTTTCAGGGTAGACCGAGATGTTGGGGTGGTAGCCTTTATTAGTGAAGAACAGGGATACTCCTGTAGTAGTGCTAGGGGCATCATTGTTGGCAAATTCTGTGAGGGGTAGGAGTTCCAACCAATTGTCCTGTTGGTAGTTGCAGCAGATTTGGAGATACTGCTTGAGGGTGTGGTTTACCTGTTCTGTTTGCCCATTACCTTTGGGATGGTATCCCAAAGTGAAGTGAAGTCAGATGTTGAGGGCTTTCCCGAGGGAACGGAAGAAATGGGAGACGAACTCGGAACCCCAGTCCGAGGTGATATGGGAGGGAACTCTGTGGAGCAGGAATAATTTTGCGAGGCTCAGAGAGTTGATAGTATTATGAGTGGGAATGAATATGGATTGCTTGGAAAGGCGGTCAATGACTATATGGATTGCGGTATATCTGCCGGAGGAGGGAAGTTGTTCGATGAAGTCCATGCAAATGGAGTTCCAGGGCTTTTCGGGGATTGGGAGCTGCTTGAGCATTCCGTAGGGGCGGTGTCTAGGGCTTTTAGCTTGGGTGCAGCAAGTGCAGGAACTGACATAGTTCTTGACAAAGGTGCGGAGTCCTGGCCAAGTGTATTCCTGACAGATGAACTCTGAAGTCCTGTTTTGCCCAAAATGTCCAGACAGAGGGTGGTCATGCTTGTATCAGAGGATGCAAAGACGGAGGTCCTTAGCTTCCGGGACAAAGATATGATTGTAAAGCATCAGGAAACCGTTGGGGTTGACAGCCCACCGGGAGTCCGATGCGTCCGAAAGATGGAGGGAAGCTATGGGGTCAGAGGACAGGGCATTTAGGATGTCCTTGTGAATGTCTTTGATGTCAAGCAGGGACAAGGCCCGGAGGACCGGGGTGAGTAGGATAGTGGCTTGTAGGGACAAGGTGAGCTGTTCCTGAGTGAACACCAGATGGAGGTTGTGGGGATTGACGCAAGTGTAGTCCTTATCCCCCTCTTTTGGGTAGACGTCCCAGCATCTAGTGAGGAAGTCAGGCTTAGCTCCTAAGCATCCGGGGCGGAAGCGGATGACGAGATTGAACTGGGATAGGAATTCTGACCAGTGGGCTTGCTGGCAGGTCAGGACTTTGGAGGTGGAGAAGTATTCCAGATTTTTGTGGTTGGTAATGACATCAATAGGAGTGCCAGAACCTTCAAGATAATGACGCCCATGCCAGAAGGCTTTGTGGACAGCAAGGAGCTCCTTATTATGAGTGTTGTAGTTGAGTTCTGGGGCTGTCAGGATGTGGGAGTAGAACATGACAGGGTGGAATTCCTCGTCCGGGCACCAGATTGAGAGGATTCCTGCGATAGCATAGTCCAAAGTGTTGGTTTTGACCGTGATAGGACAGTCCAGAATCCAGTGAGTAAGGATAGGGGCTCGGGTGAAGGCGTCTTTGAGTTGGGTGAAGGCAGAGCGGCAGGAATCGTCACAGTTCCAGGGGGCATTTTTCTGAGTGAGTCGGGTGAGCAGAACAACAATATCGGAGTAGTTGAAGATGAAACGACAATAGAAGTTGGTGAACCCAAGGAAGGACTGAATGTCCTTGGCCTTCTGGGGTTTGGGCCAATCTCGGACTGCCTGGACTTTTTCCGGGGACATAGTCAGTCCCTCAGGGGAGGGATGGTAGCCCAGGTATTTGATGGAGTCCGAGTGCCACTCACATTTCTCTGGTTTGGCGTAAAGTCCGTGTTTCCGGAGACACCAGAGGACTTCCCAGACATGTTCTTTGTGAGAAGCCATGTTGTTGGAGTAAATGAGGATGTTGTCGAGGTAGACCACAACGCAGACATCTAGGAGGTCTGCAAAGATGCTATTGATGAAGCACTGAAAGCCTGAAGGGGCATCACCAGCCACTTGTACGAGCCGTAGCGAGTCCAGAAGGCGGTTTTCCATTCATCCCCAGGAGTGATGTGGACAAGGTGATATGCATGGTGGAGGTCAATTTTGGTGTATACCTTGGCGCGGCTAGGGGAATCGAGGAGGTTGGAGACCAGGGATAGGGGATAGCAGTCGTTTTTTGTGATTTTGTTGAGTCCTCGGAAATCGACACAGAGGCATAGGGATCCGTCCTTCTTGCGGACAAAGAGGACGGGAGTGCCATGGGTGGATTTGGACTGGCGGATGAAGCCGTAGTTGAGGTGTTCATCTATGAATTCCTGGAGGGACTCGAGTTCTGTAGTGGAAACTGGGTAAACAGTCCCGAGAGGAGGGGAAGCACCTTCCTCTAAGTCAATCTTGAGGTCGAATTCCCTGTGGGGCACGAGGGTGTCAGCCTTGCGCTTACTGAAGACATTGGGGAAATTGTGATAGTCCGGAGGGACGGAGGAAAGATCGACTTCTTCGGAACTTTTGGAAATCCCGGAGTCCCGGGATATGGAACAGAGTTTGGAGTCCTGGGGACGGAGGTGAATGCTGAACCACTCAGAGCCATTGAGTTTGCACGCTCACACATCAGCAGCAGCATTGACAAACAAGATGCGACGCAGCTTGTCGGGAGTGTCAGAGTGAGATAGGGGTCCGGGGTCCAGAATCTCCATAGGTGATGTCAGGGGTGTTGGCAAGTCTTGAGCCGGCATTTGGAAAGTACTACCCAGTACCCAGTCAATCGACAGATTGTAGCGTGTGAGCCAGTTGTGTCCTAGAACAAGGGAACAAGATGAATCCAATGGAGTAACATAAACATAAAATGTATTGGAGGTGACAAAGCCAGAAGGGAAACGAACGGAAAGGTCAACAGCATGGGTAATCGTAGAATTGGAAGTACCATCAAAAAAGTTTCAATGAAATAGGAGGCACGGAATATGTCGGAAAATGATGCTTGTCAACGGAAGTAGTATCAATGAAACAATCAGTAGAACCACAATCTAACATAGTGGGAAAAGCGGAAATTCCGGAAAAGTTGGGAAGAGAAACAAGAGGCATAAGGGCCTTGGGATCATACAGAGCAGACACATTGAGACGGGTCTCCGTAGGTGCATGGTGGGATTCAACACAGCCTCCTTCCTGTGCGGAGTCCGGAAGGCTGCGCCCTAATTTTGCCTCAGGGGTAGAGGCCTCCAGTTTGGCTTACGGAGCAGGGGAGGTCTTCACTGTGCGGGCAGTGGACTTCTGGCAGTCCTTAGCTACTTGTCCGGTGGCTCCGCAGAACATGCACAGCTTGAGATCAAAGCAGCGTTTGCGTTCCTCGGAGGTGAGGTGTCCGTCCTTCCCGAGTTTACTGGAGAGGTCAGATGCGGGTTTCAGCATAGGGGTGGAGGACTTTGCCAATGAGGATGCAGAAGTGTTGGACGAAGTGGCAGGTTTCAGAGATGAGGTGGTGGGAGTGCTTTTGGATGTGGAGGACTGGTTTCTGGAGGGTCTGATTTTGCGAGCAACTTCAGACTTGTGTTCCCAATATCTCCCATCGATAGTCTGGGAGAGTCTAGAGTTCTCCTAGGGAGTGCGGGAAAGCTTGTCTTTGATGTGATCCAGAAGTCCATTGTAGAAGTGATGTCAGAGGGCTCCCTCACCATAACCACACACCTGGGAGGCTAGGCGATTGAAGTCCACCACATACTTGTTGATATGCTGAGAGTATTCCATGGATAGATGATTGAGTTGGTGTTCTGCATTACTGACAGGGTCACGGGGGCCGAAGTTGGTCTGGAGCTCGAGGATGAATTCCCGATAATTGTCTGTCCATCTGGAGGAGGTCGGGCTCGAACCATTCGAGGGCCATACCTTTCAGGTAAGACTCGGCGAAGGTGACTTTTGCGCGGTCAGTCCGGAATGTGTGGGGACACTCCTGGAAGTTTAGCTCGCATTGGACCAGGAAGGCCCACAGCTTGTGAGGGTCAGTCCCGTCAAAGGTGCCGGGTTCCTGCACCGTCATGCATGGAGATGCGGAGTTTTCGGATCCACGGTTGTGGTGCAATAACTCAACAAGGCCACAAACTGCATTGGCAAGCGCCATGATAGGGTTAGGTGGGATTGCATTGTCGGGATTGTTGTCGAAGGGGTTGGGGTCATCACCACTGCCGTTCCTGTCATGAGAGGGCTCCGGGGCACCCCCGGAGGGGTGACGACCTGTGGGAGTAGGGGTGGAGATTATTTGAGATGGAGGTTGATGTATGACAAGTGGAAAAGCTTTGGAATTGTTCGGCGACGTCAGGGCCTCGATGCAAGGTCATCAGGGAGTGCAGGGAATCTTCTTGGGCTGCCTCCAACTGAGCTGCATTGATGCTTTGCATACTGCATGTTTGGGCATGAGTCTGGATAGTTCTAGACATGCGGTAAAGATATGATGTTAGCAAACTCGTAGAGGTTTGAGTTCAAATATACTGTCAAGTCCAGGTTCAATCCCGGAATTCCTGGATAGTCCAGAGCGCACGGAAGGGCAGAGTTTGGCGGGAATTCCTGAGGGGGGTCGGAGGTGTAAGGAACTTTGGCTTCAGCTTATGTGCTGTGCCCCTGTACGAGTTCTGTTCCTTGATTTTGGAGTGGAGGGTCAGAGATTAATCCTAAGGTCAACTTAAGGACTGAGGAGGTTCAGAGTGAAGCAGATCAGGAAAGAACGGGATTTAATTGATATTCAAACTAAGGAAATATCAGAGAGTACAAGCGGGTTTATATACTGAAGAGTCTAGAAGATATAAAGATGTTATAGTACATCAGAAAAAAGGGTATCTGCCATAAATGTCTATATATATCTATTTGTACACATAGTGGCACAATGTCCCTTTAAGTAGCTATAGCATACTATAATAACTATTTTTCAAAGGATGATAGAAATAGAGTAGTTATAATTACCACAGAGTCTGATATGAGTATTTGCTAGACCAATTGTTTAGTAAAAAGGTGCTACAGAGATCCAAACCATTGTTTCAGTTTCAATTGGAAGGCCATGAATGCCCAGTCCCAGCCTTGGGAATTAATTGGCAAGATTGGCGGATAGTTTTAAGATATACTATACTTCCAGGGACCACAGTAGGCAATTTACTAGTGGAGGATGGAGGGGATGAAGAAGGTTTGGTGAGCAGATACATGTTATGGTGCTCACCTGGTTGTCTAGAAACTTGATACCACTCCACATATGCCAAGGGATCCCTGGGCCAAGAGATTGGAGAGGAAGACAATAAAGAGGTTTTGGTAGGAAGCCTGAAGATAAGGTGAAGTCGCCCTATTTTCATTCCTATTTTAACTTTTGGTAACTTGAAACAATACTAAATTTGGATTGAGGGTATCATACCTTCAAGGCCTGTGGTTTGTGCATTGTCAGTATTAGCCACCACCACCACATCAAATCTCCCCCCTTGCCTCCTCCACTGCTGTCAGGCTTAGCTTTTACAGCATCAGCTCCCTCCCGGCCATCAACATCATTTCCCAGGATGTCTAGTGCAAACTTGCAACTGTGCCAGACATCCAACCTGTTTCTGACAGCATACAACTTTTCCTTTCTCTCAATGAAGCTCACCTACTCTTAAACACTTTAAATCCTTTGATAACCTCCCTAATTCCACCGAAACCATCTAGAGCATTAGGGAATGCCTGCTGCAGGTGATGGCTGAAGCTGGCTTACTGCCAACTCCTCAGTCTCTGTCCCAGCCACGCTCTTCCGTGCACGAGGCAGTTCAAGTGCTACACAACCAGCTGCCATGCCCTCGAAATGGAAGATCTCTCCAAGCCTGCCAGCAATGGAAAGCCGTGAGAACACTGGCTTCTGCTTCCAATTGCTCTGTGCGTTCACTAGTGTCTACCTTCGACTCAACCACTCATAACCCCGGTTCTTGGGTAGACTTCATTCAACAAATTCTATGTGGCAACAATGGAAGGCTCCTTGGGGATGAAAATATTGAATCTATCATCTTCAGATGTGGTGCAATTGCGGATAAACAAGTTGTTGGCAATTTAATTGCCATGATATCATTTATACAGCTGGCATTCAAATGTCAAAGGTACAATCACTTCAATCCTGTGTTATTCAACAAATGCTAACACGTATCGTGTATCACATCAGCTTGATGGAAAGCTCACCAGATGTCAAGTCTCATCGTCAAATATATTCCAAGGAGATCCAGCACCTAGAGAAAGCCCCAAAACTGAGAACATTTACAAACTGGATTATGTGGGGCACCAAGTATTCCTATCTAGCGGGGGGAGGATCCATCTATATACTGTTACTGGTGGCAGGCATGGACCTCAAGAGCGCCATGCAAAGTTGCTTGGGATCTCGGAAAGATGTCCAGGGATCCATCTTGTGTCACTACAGGTGAGCTCAGCGCACAGCACTGACTCTTCATCTCTGATGATGTGAACTCGACATAGAGCTTCAAAAATTAATCACTTCTTCCATCATCCCCACCATTGCAAAACTATGAGCGATAATTCCATTCACTGTGACTCTTGGAAACAGTGTCATGCTTGATTGTACATGCTTGAAGGACTCCGATAGAATATTCAAATGCCTCAGGTCTAAGTAAGTGGTTGTACAGTAATTGGTGTCCTGGTGCTTCATGTCTTGCAACACAATTTTCCACAGTAACCTCATTCTTCCCAGAAGACGATCAAACTTTTGGAAGCATTGCAAAGAGCCAATCTTCTTTGACAATGTGTTTGGGGTGGAAGAGAACAACTCAGCATTAACCTCGTCGATGCCAGTCAACGCCTATCTCAATGGCCTATCCACGCCTCCAAACAACGTTGACCGCGCTTTATCTGACTCACCCTTTCCTGACATTGAACTTCCATGTGCCTGCAGCATCAACACTTCTTTTGACTGCCTCCACCTGTCACATCCCAAAACTCTCCTCACCCATCCAGCCCAATTCCGGATACTGTCACATCCCGAAACTTCCCTAACCCATCCAGCCCAATTCCGACTCCCTATGATCAAATCCCAAATCCCGAGCCTCGGACTGTACCTTAGAAGATTTCTCTTTCATCGGACATTCCGAACCCCATATTTCCTGTCCCGGACTTCCGCATTCCCATCCTGGACTTTCGCATTCCCATCCCAGACTTTTGTATTCCTATTTCAGCTATCTCTTGACATATGTTCCTTTCCTTTGACATTCACAATTCCTATGGATAATTCCTTTTCTTACCCCTCTGACCTCCCTCAGGGATTTCCAACCAACTGTGCCTTTCCGCGCACTCCAGAACTATCCGGGAATTCTGGGATCGAACCCGGCCTTGACAGAGAGTTGGTAGTGTCTTGTCAGTCCCTACCCAAATACTCAATTGCTTCATTGACATCAGATGCTGTAAACATAATTACTGACATTTCCGAACTTCAGAATCTTCTGATTGATCTTGCTTCATGCTGTAATGCCCCTTGATTCATCTTATTATAGACACCTTCCCTCCCTATTTGGCAATTTAGATGGTGTCTGCCCTGATTGCTACCCTTGTGTTGGTTCTGACATGCCTTATCTAGTAACTTACATAACATGGATGCCATCAAACTTTGATATCTGACATGAACCTTGAATAACACACAAGTTAAAGGAATGACAAGGTGATTAGTTGGCTAATGGAAGGTGTGCTTTCTGGTCAGAGAATTGTGTTGAGATCCTGTCCTCCTGTTGTCTAGCCATGCCAAAGGCAAAGTATGTTTCTGTAGATGCTCATAGCCCTGTAGTGGAGGTTTGGTGGAAGACCATCCAAACAACCCAAGGTCCCAACATTAAATTGGTGAAAGTCACTCCAGACAAGACAGGCCGAGGAAGAGGTCCCCAAGAAATACCCCATCCACTGGCCATGACTTCCAAACATATGACTAAGGTGATTTTTATGACATGCCGGAGCCATTGAAATTGAGATTTCCTAGTAAGGTAAGACTCTGATTTGCTTGCAATATACACTTTGAAAAGTCGACTGTTCCAGACACAAAACAACTTCTGCAGGGAATGGCAAGATCATAAAGAACTGTATCTCAATATCTTGTCACAGCTGGCGGGACCACCTGATCCTCAGAAGTGTTCTATTGTCTCAGAGATGGGCCCTACAGATGTTCACATTGTTTTGGAAAGCCCCTCTTCTGCACTTCCTGCTGTAGAGAGAACCATAGGGCTCACCCCTTTTATTGGGTAGAGCAATGGACCAGAACTTACTGCCAGCAATCTTCTCTTTGACTGGTATGTTTTCTGATACTTATACTGAAATGCCTCTGCTTGATCAAAGTGATGCCCATAGGCTGGATTGACTCTACATCTGGGACATGATGGATGGAGGGGTGTGCCTCAGGAAGTGCCTGATGAGGAATGGGAGGGTTCCCACCCAGCAGCTTGGCCACCTCACCTTTGCGTTCCAGATTCTCCTGGTGCCCTGGTGGTGGACACCTTGGGGGTGCACTATTGTGACCTGGCATACTGCAATTGTCCAGGCAGTCCAGATCCTGACATCCAGCTACTCCATGCAGGTCTATTTCCTGCCAGCACTGCTTGCCCAAGCACAGTCTTTACCTTCCAGGTACTGGGTGACTTCCTTCAGGACAATGTGGAATGTGGGACTGCAGCAATGAATTATCTCAGCAAGCTGAAGAGGATCACTTCCAATGTGTTCCCTCACTTTGTTCCAGTGAGATTCTCTGCTATATATATGACATGTCTTGGGCCTGATAGGGGAGTAGGATCAGTATAGAGAGCTCCTTCAGGTGGCCTGGATCTGAACAGTTCTCAAGCTTCTAAAATGCAATGGCTTGGGCATGACCTGAGGGCCATTGGATCAGGCCAACTGGTCCTCTTTTTCCCAGCATGTCCACAGAAGGGGGTAAATTTGGATCCAGAAATAGACAAGGATATGTCTAGGCAAGCTTCCAAGCATCAATCTGAAAGGCCAACTGACAATTCCATGATAGCTGGAAATATTCTCAGACCATCATCATGGATGGAAACTTCTAGGCTAAGCATATGCATGACAAGAAGCCAGATAATCAGGTATTTCTCATGGATGGCAAGGGCTACATGGTGGGTTGGGAAAGGTACCATGACTACTTGAAGGATGCAAAAGACTCTCCAGAGGTAGGAATGAGGACAGAGCCCGAAGTGCTGAAGTGCTAACCTACCAATGGAAGAGGTTGGACTGTAATAACCATTGAGAAGTGAACCAGGCCAATGCCTATAGGCATAAGTTAGAAGCCACTGGAATAGGGGGATGTGCATGTGCCCGGCATGGATGTTTCATTCCACATTCCCTTGTAGACTTTCAAAAAGGAGAAAGGTACAGCATGCCTAAATTGGTCTGGCCAACCACTCACTTACCCTATGTCAAAGACAGGTGAACATGAACTATGCACTGAGCCATGCTCTCAGACACAACATGGCAGGGATCCAAAGGGTCCTCACATTCTATGACATTAATTGTCAATACATGAAACATTTCAGACAGAGGGTATCCTCAAATTCATATCTGAGCATCCTGACCGAGATTGGCCTGATGCCAAGCATTGGCCACTGGAATGAATGCTTTGCAAGATACTCTTCTGTGTTCATTCAAGGAGCAGGTAGAGTCAAGGGAGAGATTATAGAGACTCTGTGGGTGATCTTGAATGTGATTTTGGGTTTGGACTGGGGGATGTCAGTTCCCCATTGGCAAGAACTATTGGACTTTCAGATGAATGATTCCAATTTCCAGAAGATGATTTGAATGGGTGAGACAAGTCTGCTCTGTTGGTTGTTATGGCTGATTTCTGTTAGCTGGATACATTCATCGGAAACTCAAGATGGCACTGACCAGCAAGAAAGAGGCAGCAGGTGCCTTCCAAGCTCTGGATGAAGCATTGCCATAGGATAGGAAGAGGCACTTGGTGGAGCAGGAGAGAAAGGCCATGAAGGAAAGAGAAGAAACCCCTGCAGCCATGGATGTTTCTGAGATCAGATTGGACTCTGGTAATTCTTCTTTGGTCTTGGATGCTGCTTCATTGATAGGTAGCATCAACACTCAGGGAGATAATGCAGCCGACCATAACAAGGAAGACTGGATTGATGACATAGGATCTGATAATGATGCCAAAGTAGCCTTTGGAAACCTTGATCCTCACCATGCCGAAGAAGCTCATCTCCCCTTCCCATCCTCCATGGGTAGACAGGCTTGCAAGGACTCAGGTATAGATTGGTTGGCAGAGGAAGAACTGGAACTCAGAAAAGGTCAAGCCAATGGCTGCCTGCATTGGCCGAGAAGTTGGTGCTGTTCCAGACTGAGCTTTGGCATGTAAGTGGCCAGACCCACACAACTCAGGCATGGGGCAAGATCAATGCCATAGAGCTAACTGTGAAAAGGCATGTTGAAGAGCCATGATATCACTGGAAGTCAACAAAGATACTCTGATCCAGTATAGGCTGCTTGAGCTGGAGCACCTCAAAATCAGTACCACGGTATCTGACCAAAATGCCTGGGGCCATCAGGACTCCACTTTGGCCTGGTTCTAGACTGTGGATGTGCAAGGGATGTGGAACTGAATGTATGTTTTGATCTTGATGTTTGGTTTCCCATGGACCAAGTTAACACTTTCAGGTACTTGTCACATCCCGAAACTTTCCCAACCCATCCAGCCCAATTCTGGCCTCCTATGATCAAATCCCAAATCCCGAGCCTCAGACTTTACCTTAGAAGATTTCTCTTTTATCGGACATTCCAAACCCCGTATCTCCCATCCCGGACTTTCGCATTCCCGTCCCGGACTTTTGTATTCCTATCTTGGCTATCTCTTGACATATGTCACTTTCCTTTGACATTTCTTGACATCTACAGTTCCTATCAATAATTCCCTTTCCCCCTGCTTTGCAATTATTATGCCATTGCCCTCAGTCATTATTCCACCATTCTGACGCCATTCCGACTCATTCCTTACTTTCTTCTGGAAACCCGAAACTCCAATTCATCTGACATACTTTAATATCTTTATATCTTCCGGACTCTTCAGTATATCAATCCGCTTGTACTCTCTGATATTTCCTTAGTTCAAATATCAACTAAATCCCATTCTCTCCTGCTCTGCTTCACTCTGAAACCCCTTCAGTCCTTAAGTTGACCTTAGAATTGTCTTCCAACCCTCTGCCCTGAAATTAAGGAACAGACGTCATACAGGGGTGCAGCACATAAGCTGAAGCCGAAGTTCCTTGCCCCTCTGACCCCCCTCAGGGATTCCTGACCAACCCTGCCATTCCGCGCACTCTAGACTATCTGGGAATTCTGGGATTGAACCTGGACTTGAAAGTACTTCAGTTTATCAGGGTCATTGGCTCAGAGCAAAGGCTCTCAAGGACTAATGGGAAGAGGAAGTAGAGCTCCTCAGAGCAGAAGGGCAATGGTCAAGTAACTTCTTTGATTACAAGGCACAGTCATGGGGTGCCCTATTGCAGGCCTCTGAGAGGCAAGGCTGGGTGGGACATGCTTGCTATGCAGCCAAGACTCAAGCCAATTTTGAGAGACTTTGGGATCATTATACGGAATTGTTACAAAATTAGTGGATAAGCCCTATTTGGATGTATTTCCAATGAACTGTCAGGTTATTGTGGTGTGTATTGTGTCTGGTTCATCTTTGCAATATAAACAACACCACACCAAATCCTCTTACTTGCCCATCTCATTTACAATGCCACAATCATCCTACACCCCAACCCAACAAAGTTTCCAGGACATGCTGGAGTACATTGGCCTGAGATTTGAGTTTATCCAATAGGCCTCACAATCCGACTCCTTCAACCCTGATCAATGAAGGAGAAATCTGCCATCAGAAGGGGTAAATGTTGGTTTAGTACACTTTTTCTGATCTTACCCTGCTCCCAGGCCATGGCCACGCAGCTCATCTTCACTGTAGTGATGCATGGGTGGACATTAGACATCCCCCATACAGTTCAGATGCTCATCAATCCCCAACATGCTGATGCTGCCTCCCCAATTGGGGGTATCAGCTGGTGAGAACTGACCCAGGATTTCCATGGCCTTGGTGGTCCAACTGCATGGAACAGCTCATGGTGATCTATGCACAATGTCTGTGGAATGATCTCCATGAGCTTCATGCTCAATTCATGCCTCAATATGCTGGGGTAAGTTTCCATCCAGTCCATTTCCCTGTCTCACTTGACTTATTCCCTGTTACTTAGCTTTTGATCACTCCAGTGGGCCCTCCACCAATCTCCACTGACCAACAACGGATTGAGCTGGCACAAAGCCAGGCTGTGGAGACAAGGATGACTATGTCCAGGGAGCTCACCCATGTGTGTGACAAGATGAGGTTGACCATGGAAAGGATAGTGCAGATGGAGGAACATTGGTCCCCTGAGGACAGCCTTGTGGAGATCCAATCCTCTGACAGGAATTCTAGATACCAGTGGCCATTCATGTAGTTTATTTGTATTATACTCTGTAGCAATTTTTATAGACACTGCCAACTTGTATAATAAGTGAGGGAGGTCCCCCTGTCTGACCCAATCACATCTGTGAACTCCCACCCCCTCATGGACATTATCTCCTTCAGCTTATGTGCTACACCCCTGTATGAGTTCTGTCCCTTAATTTCAAGGCAGAAGTTCAGGGGTCAGTCCTAAGATCAACTTAAGGACTGAAAGAGGTTTTCAAAGTGAAGTAAGACTTTGGAGGATAGAACAGGATTTAGACAATATTCAAACTAAGGAAATATTACAGAGTGAAGTCAGGTTTATATACTGAAGAGTCTAGAAGATATCAAACTGTTAAAGTATTTTGGATGAATCAGAGTTTCGGGTTTCCGGAACAAAGTAAGAGGATGAATCCAAATGGTGTCAGAATGATAGAATAATAACTGAGGGCAATGGCACAATAATTGTGAAGCAGGGGGAAAGGGAATTATTGATAGGAACTGTAAATGTCAAGGAATGTCAAAAGAAAGTGACATATGTCAAGAGATAGCCAAGATAGGAATACAAAAGGATGTGACAGTGGCTTGTCTGGGGTGTCAGGGTGAGATGGGGAAATGGGGTCCAGAATCTCTGGAGGTGATGTCAGGGTCATTGGCAAGTCTTGAGCAGGAGTTCAGAAAGTAATACCCAGCCCATCAATGGATTGTAGCCAGTGAGCCAGTTGTGTCCTAGAACAAGGGAACAAGATGAATCCAATGGAGTAATATAAAATGTCTCAGAGGTGACAAAGCCAGAAGGAAAACACACGGAAAGGTCAACAGCATGGGTAATCATGGAATTAGAAGTACCATCAAAAAGTTTCAATGAAATAGGAGGAATGGAATATGTTGGAAAGTGGGAAAGTAGTATCAATGAAACAATCAGTAGAACCACAATCTAATAAAGCAGGGAAAGCAGGGATTTCAGAAAAGTCAGGAAAAGATATAAGTGGCATAAGAGCTTTGGGTTTATAAAGAGCAGACATGTTGAGACGGTCTCCATAGGTGCATGGTGGGATTCAATGCAGCCTCCTTCCCATGCAGAGGCTGGAAGGCTGTGCTCTATTTTTTTGCCTCAGAGGTAGAGGCCTCCAATTTGGTTTCTGGAGCAGGGGAGATTTTGGCTGTGCGAGAAGTGGACTTCTGGAAATTTTTAGCCACATGTCCTGCAGCCCTGCAGAACATACACAGCTTGAGGTCAAAACATTTGTGTTCCTCGGAGGTGAGATGTTCATCCTGCCTGAGTTTACTGGAGAGGTCCAATGGGGGTTTTGGGATAGGGGCAAAGGATTTCCCTTTAGAGGATGATGAGGAAGTGGTGGGACAAATTGGTGGGTTTCAAAGATGGAGTGGTGGGAGTGCTTTTGGGAGTGGAGGACTGGTTTCTTGAGGGTCTGGTCTGGCAAGTGACTTTAGACTTGCATTCCCAGTATCTCCCATTGATAGTCTGGGTTAGAGTTGAGTTCTCCTAGGGAGCACAGTTTTCTTATGTGGGACAGCTCGTCTTTGATGTGATCAGGGCATAGAAATGATGTTGGAGGGCTCCTTTGCCATAAGACCAGACCTGGGAGGCTAGGTGATTGAATTCCACCACATACTTGTTGAGGTTCCACATCACTAACTGGGTCATGGGGGCCGAAGTTGGTTTGGAGCTCGAGGACAAATTCCCTGTAGTCATCTATCCAGAGGAGATCAGGCTCAATCATTCAAGGGCCATACCTTTTAGATAGGACTGGGCAAAGGTGACCTTCATGCAGTCAGTCCAGAAGGCATGGGAACAGTCCTGGAAATTCAACTTGCATTGGACAAGGCAGGCCCACAGCTTGCACGGATCCATCCTGTTGAAGGTGTTGGGTTCCCGAACCTTCATGTATGTCACATCCCGAAACTTCCCTAACCCATCCGGCCCAATTCCAACCCCCTATGATCAAATCCCAAATCCCGAGCCTTGGACTTTACCTTAGAAGATTTCTCTTTCATTGGAAATTCCGAACCCTGTATTTCCTGTCCCGGACTTTCACATTCCCATCCCGGACTTTTGTATTCCTATCTCAGCTATCTCTTGACATATGTCACTTTCCTTTGACACTTCTTGACACCTACAGTTCCTATCGATAATTCCCTTTCCCCTTGCCTCACAATTATCACGCCATTGCCTTTAGTCATTATTCTCCCATTCTGATTCATTCCTTACTTTCTTCCAGAAACCCAAAACTCCAATTCGTCCAACATACTTTAAACATCTTTATATCTTCCGGACTCTTCAGTATATAAACCTGCTTGTACTCTCTGATATTTCCTTAGTTCAAATATCAACTAAATCCCATTCTCTCCTGACCTACTTCACTCTGAACCCCTTCAGTCCTTAAGTTGACCTTAGGATTGATCTCTGACCCTCCACTTTGAAATCAAGGAACAGAACTCATACAGGGGCACAGCACATAAGCTGAAGCCGAAGTTCCTTACACCTCCGACCCCCCTCAGGAATTCCCACCCAACTCTGCCCTTCCGTGCGCTCTGGAATATCCAGGAATTCTGGGATTGAACCCAGACTTAACAATGCATGTGGAAGAGGAGTTTTTGGATTTGTGGTCACAGCACAATAACTTGGTGAGGCCATGAACTGCATTTGCAAGTGCCATGATGGGATTTGGTGGTCTTGTGACATCCAGATTGTTGTCATCATGGTTGTTGGGGTTGGGGTTGTTGTTGCCACCATTCCCATCATCGGACAGGTCCGGGGTACCCCTGAAGGGGTGACAACCTGCAGGAGTAGGAGTGGAGATGCTTCAAGACAGGGCTCTAGCTTGCAATGTGGAAATAGATGTACAACAAGCTGAGAAGCTTTGGAATTTTTTGGCAATGTCAGGGCCTCAAGGCGAGGTCATCAGGAAGTGCAGTGCATCTTCTCAGGCTGCCAACAACTGAGCTGCATTGATGCTTTGCATACTGCGTGTTTGAGCACAAGTCTGTATATTTCTGGACATTTGATGAAGAAGTAATGTTAGGGAACTCATAGAGGTTTGAGTTTGAATATACTGTCAAGTCCAGGTTCAATCCCGGAATTCCCAAAAAGTCCTAAGGCAGGGAAAGGCATAAGGGGTCAGGAATCCATGAGGGGGGGTTGGAGGGGCAAGGGACTTTGGCTTCAGCTTATGTGCCGCACCCCTGTATGAGTTCTGTCCCTTAATTTCGAGGCAGAGGTTCAGAAGACAATCCTAAGTTGAACTTAAGGACTGAGAGGGGTTTCAGAGTGAAGCAAAGACTGTGGAGGATGGAACAGGATTTAGTCTATATTTAAACTAAGGAAATATCACAGAGTACAGGCAGGTTTATATACCGAAGAGTCCATAAGATATAAAACTATTAAAGTATATCAGACAAGTTGGTGTTTTGGCTTTCCAGAGTAGTAAGGGGGTGAATCAGAAATGGCGTCAGAAGGATGGAATAATAAATAAGGATGATGGCACAATAATTGTGAAGCAGGGGATTGGCAATTATTGATAGGAACTATAAGTGGCAAGGGATGTCAAAGGAAAGGAAAATATGTCAAGAGATAGCTGAGATAGGAGTACAAAAGTCCAGGATGGGAAATACAGGATTTGGGATATCAGGATATGAGGTCAAGGTGAAAATCTTCTAAGGTAAAGTCCGGGGTTTGGGATTTGATTATAAGGGGTTGGAAGTGTGTTATATGGGTAGGTGTTAAGTCCAGGTTTGTTCCCGGAATTCCCGGATTGTCCGGAGTGCGGAGAAAGCAGGGTTGGCGGGAATTCCTGAGGGGGGTCGGAGTAGTAAGGAACTTTGGCTTCAGCTTATGTGCTGCACCCCTGTACGAGTTCTGTTCCTTGATTTCGGAGCAGAGGGTCAGAGGTAGAGATCAATCCTAAGGTCAACTTAAGGACCAGGGAAGTTCAGAGGGGATCAGGAAAGAATGGGATTTAGTTGATATTCGAACTAAGGAAATATCAGAGAGTACATGCGGGTTTATATACTGAAGAGTCCGGAAGATATATAGATGTTAAAGTACTATTGGACAAATCAGAGTTTCGGGTTTCCGGAAGAAAGGAAGGAATGAATCAGAATGGTGTCAGAATGGTAGAATAATGACTGAAGGCAATGGCACAATAATTGTGAAGCAAGGGGGAAGGGAATTATTGATAGGAACTGTATATGTCAAGAAGTGTCAAAGGAAAGTGACATATGTCAAGAGATAACTGAGATAGGAATACAAAAGTCTGGGATGGGAATACAAAAGTCCGGGACGGGAATGTGGAAAGTCTGGGACGGGAAGTACGGGGTTCGGAATGTCCGATGAAAGAGAAATTGTCTGAGGTAAAGTCCGAGGGTCGGGATTTGGGATTTGGTCATAGGGGCTCGGAATTGGGCCGGATGGGTTAGGGAAGTTTTGGGATGTGACAGTATCCCCCTCTTAGGCACGAACCCTTGAGTGCCTGGATAGGAGTCCATGATAGGAAATAGAAGTATAGCGGGGATCGATCTGAGGTGCCTTGCAACCGTTGACTGCCTGTTGTTTAGTTCCACCATCCAACATCTCTACTCACTCGCAATCCAACAACGAAATCGCCCGTCTCCAACAAGAGGAGGAAGAGCGCGCGCGGGAGTCCACCCAGAGAATCCAGGAGGCCAGGGAGAAGAAAGCCCAGCGGGAGGCAGAAAAGCATGAGGAGGAAGTACAGAGAAAAGCGGACGAGGACGAGAGGAGGAGGAAAGCGGAGGCGGAGGTCGCGAGGCTCATGGCCGAGAGATTGTGGCAGGGGTTGCAGGAGTCGCAGAGGCGCAGGGCAAGCGGGTCCCTGAGGGGGTCCGAGGTGGGGCCGTGGCAGGTGAGTGCAGGGAGGCCCAGGGCCAATACTCCCTGTGCGGCCTGCATGAGGGTGGGGGTACCATGTCTGGGCCCGAAGACTGGGAGGTCATGGACGTGCGCGAGGTGCTTGCAAGCGCACTTGTTGTGCCAGGAGGCCGGAGTGGGGAAGCGGGCGGCCGTGGAAGTGGCGTCTCTGCGCAGGGTGAAGGACCGGAAGAGGCAGAGGCAGAAGAGTCTGGAGGCCCGGGAGGAGAGTGAAGGGGAGGGCAAGGAGGACAAAGAAGACGAGGAGGACAAGGAGCATCGGGACGCGCTCGGGGCCCTGAGGGATTCCGACGAGGCCTACCAGGCAGCCATGGTGGCTGAGCTGTTGGGAATCCAACAGGTATTGTTGGACGGCCTGGGGGCCTTCCTGGTGGCTCAAGGGTCCCGGTTCAGAGATTCTGGAGGAAGCTGGGGGGCATCGTAGTGGAAGGGAAAGGAGCAGGATGATGGAGAGGGATGTCAGGGGACAGATGGGGAGGATGGGGATGAGGAGGTGGATGAGGGTGAGGAGGATGGAGGTGGGGAGGTAGTGTAGTGTGTCCCATCGGCCTCCTTATGTACAATTAGCGTAGTTTTGTGTTTTGGTGAATTGAACATCGTGTTTCCACCCTCATCCGAGCAAATTAAGGGGTCCGGACTTTCCGGGATATGTGGAGTGAAAGTCCGAGACGAGTTCCAATGCGTGAGCAAGCTCGGTCGCGAAGATCCAGGAAGTTTCGTCATCAGTCCCTTCGTAACCCGCCCACCTTACCAGGTACAGGAGTTGGCAATTCCTGCGTCGGCGGTCAATTGTGGAGTCTAGGATTTCGGAGATTTCATATTTGGGTTCTCTGTCGACTTCGACTGGGGGAGGTGGGGGTTGGACCCAATTTGGGATGGTGTTCGGAGTTGCAGGTTCTAACTGGGAGACATGGAAAACGGGATGGACAGCACGCATGGAGTCCGGGAGTTGGAGGGTGAAGGACAGGGGTCCGGCTTGGGTGATGATGGGATAGGGGCTGAGGTTCTTTTCCGAGAGTTTCTTGGAAGGGCGAGTGGAATGGAAGTACTTCACCTTGATGAACGCTTGGTCTCCGATCCGGAAGTCCAGTGCCGGAAGTCGTTGGGAATCCGCGGGTCCTTGGTAGCGTTGCTGAGTGCGGGCCATTGCCGTGCATAGGAATTCGTGGAGTTCCTGTAGGTCGACTGCATATCCGTGGGCACGGGATGAGGTCAGATCCCTTTCGGGGTAGACTGAGACGTTAGGGTGGTAGCCTTTGTTAGCAAAGAACAGGGATACTCCTGTGGTAGCGCTAGGGGCATTATTGTAAGCGAATTCCGCGAGGGGTAGGAGTTCTGACCAATTGTCCTGTTGGTAGTTGCAGCAGATTCAGAGGTACTGCTCGAGGGTCTGGTTCGCCCGTTCCGTTTGCCCGTCGCTTTCGGGATGGTATCCCAAAGTGAAGTGAAGTCGGATGTTGAGGGCTTTCCCGAGGGAATGGAAGAAGTGAGAGATGAACTCGGAACCCCGGTCAGAGGTGATATGGGAGGGAACTCCGTGCTTGGAAAACACGTGGAGCAGGAATAGTTTCGCGAGGCTCGGAGAGTCGATAGTGTCATGAGTGAGAATGAATATGGAGTGTTTGGAAAGGTGGTCGATGACTATGAGGATTGCGGTATATCCGCCGGAGGACAGGAGTTGTTCAATGAAGTCCATGGAAATGGAGTTCCAGGGCTTTTTGGGGATTGGGAGTTGCTTGAGCATTCCATAGGGGCGGTGTCTCAGAGTTTTAGCTCAGGCTCAGGAAGTGCAGGAACTGACATAGTCCTTGACAAAGGTGCGGAGGTGTCAAGTCCCGGTTCATTCTCGGAATTCCCGGAATGTCTGGAGTTGCGGAGAAGGCAGGGTTTTGCGGGAATTCCTGAAGGGGGTCGGAGGGGTAAGGAACTGCGGCTTCAGCTTATGTGCTGCGCCCCTGTACGAGTTTGGTTCCTTAATCTAAGAGCGGAGGGTCGGAGGCTGGTCCTGAGGTCAACTTAAGGACTTAGAGAATTGGAAGGGAAAGGATCAGGAAGGAACAGGATTGAGTTGATATTCGAACTGAGGAACTATCAGAGAGTACATGCAGGTTTATATACTGAAGAGTCCAGAAGATATAAAGATCTTACAGTACTATTGGACAAATCGGAGTTTTGGGTTTCCGGAAGAAAGGAAAAAATGAATCAGAATGGCATCAGAATGGTAGAATGATGACTGAAGGCAATGGCGCAATAATTGCAAAGCAAGGGGAAAGGGAATTATCGATAGCAACTGTAAATGTCAAGAAGTGTCAAAGGAGAGTGACATATGTCAAGCAATAACCGAGATAGGGATACGAAACTCCGGGACGGGAATGCGGAAAGTCCAGGACGGGAAGTACGGGGCTCGGAATGTCCGATGAAAGAGAAATTGTCTAAGGTAAAGTATGAGGGCCGGGATTCGGGATTTGGTCATAGGGGTTTGGAATTAGGCCGGATTGGTTAGGGATGTTTCGGGATGTGACAATCTCAGATGAATTGGAGTTTTGGGTTTCCAGAAGGAAGTAAGGAATGCATTGGAATGGTGTCAGAATGGTAGAATAATGACTGAAGGCAATGGCACAATGATTGTGAGGCAAGGGGAAAGGGAATGATTGATAGGAACTGTACATGTCAAGAAGTGTCAAAGGCAAGTGACATATGTCCAGAGATAGCCGAGATAGGAATACAAAAGTCTGGGATGGGAAGTACAGGGTTCGGAATGTCCAATGAAAGAGAAATCTTCTAAGATAAAGTCTGAGGCTCGGGATTTGATCATAAGGATTCGGAATTGGGCCGGATGGGTTAGGGAAGTTTCGGGATGTGACAAACACCAACTCGACCACCTATCCATGAAAGACTCCCAGCATATCAACAAATATGTGGTGGAATTCAATCGCCTAGCCTCCCAGGTCCGGGGTTACAGCACGGGAGCCCTCTGAAATCTCTTCTACAATGAACTTCCGGATCGCATCAAAGACGAGCTTTCCCGCATTGGAAAACCGTGCTCCCTAGGAGAACTCCAGACACTCCCCCAGACTATAGACAGGAGATATTGGGAACGCAAGTCTGAAGTCGCTCGCCAAATCTGACCCTCCAGAAACCAGTCCTCCACCTCCAAAAGTACTCCAACCACCTCATCTCCGAAACTCGCCACTTCATCCAACACTTCCGCCCCTACCCTGAAACCCACATCCAACCTCTCCAGCAAACTCGGGAAGGACGGATGCCTTACCTCTGAGGAACACAAACGCCGCTTTGATCTCAAGCTGTGCATGTTCTGCGGAGCTGCCGGACATGTAGCTAAGGACTGCCAGAAGTCCACTTCCCACACAGCAAAAACCTCTCCTGCTCTGGAAGCCAAACTGGAGACCTCTACCCCTGAGGCAAAAAATTAGGGTGCAGCCTTCTGGACTCCGCACAGGAAGGAGGCTGCGTTGAATCCCACTGTGCACTTATGGAGACCCGTCTCAAAGACGGACAGATCCCTATGCCTCTGTGTCAATTTCTGATACAAGCACGACCACCCCCTTTCCGGACATTAGAGCTTGTCCACTGGGAATACACTTGGCCAGGACTCCGCACCTTTGTCAAGAACTATGTCAGTTCCTGCACTTCCTGCACCCAAGCTAAAACTGCCAGACACTGCCCCTATGGGATGCTCAAGCAGCTCCCAATTCCAAAAAAGCCCTGGAACTCCATTTCCATGGACTTCATTGAGCAACTTCCCTCTTCCAACAGATATACCGCAATCCTCGTAGTCATCGACTGCATTTCCAAACAATCCATATTCATTCCCACTCATGATACTATCGACTCTCTGAGCCTCACGAAACTATTCCTGCTCCACATGTTTCCCAAGCACAGAGTTTCCTCCCACATCACCTCTGACCAGGGTTCTGAGTTCGTCTCCCTTTTCTTCCATTCCCTCGGGAAAGCCCTTGACATCTGCCTTCACTTCACTTTGGGATACCATCCCGAAGGTGACAGGCAAACGGAACGGGCAAACCAGACCCTTGAGCAGTACTGGATTCCGAGATTCCAAGATTCTGAGGTTCCGAGAGGTTCTGCCTGGCAGTGGAGCAGAGGTAGGCATTCCAGCATTCCGGACATGTGGAACGCGGATTCTGATGTTCCAGAAGTGCAGGGTTTGTTGTTCTGGTTCCGGAGTTCACTGTATTTTGTCAACTTCCAGATCGGAGATCAAGTGTTCATCAAGGCAAAGTACTTCTGCTCCACTCGCCCTTCCAAGAAACTCTCAGAAAAGAACCTTGGCCCCTATCACATCATCGCTCAAGCCAGACCCCTGTCCTTCACCCTCTGACTTCCAGACTCCATGCGCGTCGTCCATCCTGTCTTCCACGTCTCTCAGTTGGAACCTGCAACTCTGAACATCATCCGAATTTGGGTCCAACCTCCACCTCCCCCAGTCGAAGTCAACAGAGAACCCGAATATGAAATCTCCGAAATCCTAGACTCCAAAATGGACTGGTGACACATGAATTGCCAAATCCTGTACCTGGTAAAGTGGGCAGGCTATGAAGGGACTGATGAAAAAACTTCCTGGATCCTTGCCACCAAACTTGCTCACACATTGGAACTCATCTCGGACTTTCACTCAACATATCCCGTGAAGTCTGGACCCCTTAATTCTCTCAGATGAGGGCAGACATACATTGTACAATTCATGAAGCAAAGTTACCATGCTATTGGTACATGAGGAGACCGAGGGAAAGTTCGAAACTACTTCCCCACTCCCATCTTCCTCACCCTCACCCTCCTCCTCATCCCCATCCTCCCCATCCTCATCCTGATCTCCCTCCCCATCCGCCCTCTCCTTTCCCTTCCACTCCAATGCCCCCCAGCCAAACCCCTCATACTTCTATTTACCATTATGAACTCCTATCCAGGCACTCAAGGGTTCGTGCCTAAGAGGGGGATATTGTCACATCCCAAGACGTTCCTAACCCATCCAGCCCAATTCCGGCCCCCTATGATCAAATCCTGAATCCTGAGCCTTGGACTTTACCTTAGAAGATTTCTCCTTCATCAAATATTCTGCACCCCGTATTTCCTGTCCCAGACTTTCGCATTCCCCTCCTGGACTTTCGTCTTCCTATCTCGGCTATCTCTTGACATATGTCTCTTTGCTTTGACATTTCTTGACATCTGTAGTTCCTATCAATAATTCCCTTTCCCCCTGCTTCACAATTATTGTGCCATTACCCTCAGTTATTATTCCACCATTCTGACGCCATTCTGATTCATCCCTTACTTTGTTCCGGAAACCTGAAACCCTGATTTGTCCAACATACTTTAACAGTTTTATATGTTCCAGACTTAAACCCACTTGTACCCTCTGATATTTCCCTAGTTTGAATATCAACTAAATCCTGTTCTATCCTGCGAAGTCTCCACTTCACTCTGAAACCCACTTCAGTTTTTAAGTTGACCTTAGGATTGTCTTCAGACCCTCTGCCTTGAAATTAAAGAACAGAACTCATACAAGGCCACAGCACATAAGCTGAAGCCAAAGTTCCCTACCCCTCTGACCCACCTCAGGGATTCCCAACTGACTCCACCGTCCCGCACACTCCGGACTATCCAGGAATTCTGGGATTGAACCCAGACTTGACAGAGACCCAGGTCAATTGCAACCATTTCGGCCCAACCAATATCCCGACTGTCCAATTTTCCAACTATCTAAAAGCTCCCAAGCAAGCCATCAACTGTCAAGAAGGAGGCCAATGCCAAAGGAGGAAGAGGCATTGACAAAAAAGATGTTTGGGATGGGATTGGAAGGGGAGGAAATGGAGCAACCACACCAGATCAAGTCCAGTTGGTCTGTCCACCAGGAGATGTCTTTGAGGACAGTGGAAGGGATGCAATGGTGAATAAAAGATTTTGGATTTGAGACATCTTCGAACAAGGAGGCAAAATGATAGAAAGAGGGGAGGTGGGAGCAACCGTGTGACAGAACAAGGGTGCAATGTTGGAGACAGCCTACAACACTTTGACATTTTTTTAAAGAGACAGGTGGGCCTGTGGACCAAGGGATGACATGAGTGAGATATTGTTGGTGTTTTTTCAAAGGAATGAAGACACTTTTGTTTGAGAGGTCCCAGGAGAAACCCAGGTAAGCACAATTGGATGTGAATGGAGTGTGTTTTTCTGGAGCCCAGGGCCAGCCAAGTTCTTCTGCAATGTTAACAACTAAGGATTCATAATAAGAGTAGGTCTATGTTGCTACTGCAAATCACATAATGTGATGGCATAAGAGAATCACACAGTGACTGAGCCCCACTGTGAGAATGTATGGCAACAGAAAAGTGCAAGCCAGAGATCAAAAGGTCCCGGAGTGCCTGAGCAACCTGTGGGTCCAGACTGGGATGGAGAACTCCCACCCCCCACTTGTCCTACCCAATTTGCAACCAATCCAGACCAGGGTAGTCACTCCACCAGGGTCATGCCTAGGGCCAAAGTCAAATCCCTAGTTAGGGTGTTAGATTGGTAGTTTGTATTCTAAGCATCAGCCGGACAGACTAGCAGTTGGGGCAGTGGACATAAGCCCCCTGATGAGAACTGTTGTGAGTTTGAAACCACTGCCTCCGCTTGTATACTGTACATGTGATGCACCACATGGTCTTGTCCTGATCCTCAGAAAGGGACGTCCTGACAGATGGCTAAGCAGGTTTGACAGCCCAGCATGTTCTCTTCTGCACATAGACCATTGTCTTTGCCCTCATTCCTCAAGCCTAGACTGGCACACCAAGAGTGTCACATCCTGAAACTTTCCCTACTGTCACATCCTGAAACTTCCCTAACCCATCCAGCCCAATTCCAAGCCCCTATGACCAAATCCCGAATCCTGACCCTCGGACTTTACCTTAGACAATTTCTCTTGCATCGGACATTCCGAACCCTGTACTTCCTGTCCCGGACTTTCGTATTCCCATCCCGGACTTTCGTATTCCCGTCCCAGACTTTCGTATTCCTATCTTGGTTATCTCTTGACATATGTCACTTTCCTTTGACACTTCTTGACATTTACAGTTCCTATTGATAATTCCCTTCCCCCTTGCTTTGCAATTATTACGCCATTGCCTTCAGTCATTATTCTACCATTCTGATGCCATTCTGATTCATTCCTTCCTTTCTTCCGAAAATCCGAACTCTGATTCATCCAATAGTACTTTAACATCTTTATATCTTCCAGACTCTTCAGTATATAAACCCGTGTGTACTCTCTGATATTTCCTTAGTTTGAATATCAACTAAATCCCATTCTTTCCTGATCCCCTCTGAACTTCCCTGGTCCTTAAGTTGATCTTAGGATTGACCTCTATCTCTGACCCTCCGCTCCGAAATCAAGGAACAGAACTTGTACAGGGGCGCAGCACATAAGCTGAAGCCAAAGTTCCTTACTACTCCGACCCCCCTCAGGAATTCCCGCCAACCCGGCTTTCTCCGCACTCTGGACAATCCGGGAATTCCGGGAACAAACCCAGACTTAACAGTATATTCGAACTCAAACCTCTACAAGTTTGCTAACATCATATTTTATCCGCATGTCTAGAACTATCCAGACGTGTGCCCAAACATGCAGTATGCAAAGCATCAACACAGCTCAGTCAAAGGCAGCCCGAGAAGACGCCCTGCACTCCCTGATGACCTTGTGTCGAGGCCCCAATGTCGCCAAACAATTCCGAAGCTTCTCCGTTCATCGTTCATCAACCTCCATCTCAAATCATCTCCACCCCTACTCTTGCAGGTCGTCACCCCTCCGGGGGCGCCCCGGACCCCTCTGATGACAGGAACGGCGGCGGCAACAACCCCAACCCCTCCAATGATGACAACCCCTTCAACAACAACCCCGACAATGCAATTCTGCCTAACCCTATCATGGCGCTTGCAAACGCAGTCCGCAGCCTCACTGAGTTATCACGCCGCGACCGCGAATCCGAAAACTCCTCATCTCTGCGCACAAAGGTGCAGGAACCTGACACCTTCGACGGGACTGACCCTCACAAGCTGCGGGCCTTCTTGGTCCAATGCGAGCTGAACTTCCAGGACCGTCCCCGCACATTCCAGACTGACCGTGCAAAAGTCACTTTCACCCAGTCTTCCCTAAAAGGTATGGCCCTCGAATGGTGTGAGTCCGACCTTCTCCAGATGGACAACTATCGGGAATTCATCCTCGAGCTCCAGATCAACTTTGGCCCCCATGACCCCATCAGTGATGCCGAGCACCAACTCGACCACCTATCCATAAAAGACTCCCAGCATATCAACAAATATGTGGTAGAATTCAATTGCCTAGCCTCCCAGGTCCAGGGTTACAGCGAGGGAGCCCTCCGACACCACTTCTACAATGGACTTCCGGATTGCATCAAAGATGAGCTTTCCTGCATCGGAAAACCGCGCTCCCTAGGAGAACTCTGGACTCTCTCCCAGACTATTGATGGGACATATTGGGAATGCAGGTCCGAAGTTGCTCGCCAAGTCCGACCCTCTAGAAAGCAGTCCTCCACTTCCAAAAGTACTCTGACCACTTCATCTCTGAAACCCGCCACTCCATCCAACACATCCACGTCCTCATCGGCAAAGTCCTCCGCCCCTAAACCCACATCCGACCTCTCCAGTAAACTCGGGAAAGACAGACGCCTCACCTCCAAGGAATGCAAACACCGCTTTGACCTCAAGCTGTGCATGTTCTGCGGAGCTGCCGGACATGTAGCTAAGGACTGCCAGAAGTCCACTTCCCATGCGTCCAAAGTCGGCGCAGCAACAACCTTCCCCGCTCCGGCAGCCAAACGGGAGGCTTCTGCCCCTGAGGCAAAAAATTAGGGCGCAGCCTTCTGGACTCCGCACGGGAAGGAGGCTGCATTGAATCCCACTGTGCACTTACGGAGATGCGTCTCAATGTGTCCGCTCTTTATGATCCCAAGGCCCTTATGCCTCTTGTTTCCCTTTCCAAATTGTCCAAAATTTCCGCTTTCCCCGCTTTGTTAGATTGTGGTTCTACTGATTGTTTCATTGATACTACTTTCGTTGACAAGCACCATTTTCCGACATACTCCGTTCCTCCTATTTCTTTGAAACATTTTGATGGTACTTTCAATTCTACGATTACCCATGCTGTTGACCTTTTCGTTTGTTTCCTTTCCGGCTTTGTCACCTCCAATACATTTTATGTTACTCTGTTGGATTCATCTTGTTCCCTTGTTCTAGGACACAACTAGCTCACCCGCTACACTCCGTCAATTGACTGGGTACTGGGCAGTATTACTTTTTGAACGCCGGCTCAAGACTTGCCAATGCAATGCCCCCGACATCACCTCCGGAGATTCTGGACCCCGGTGCCCCATCTCACTCTGACACTCCCGACAAGCCGCCTCGCGAAGCTCCTCGGATCTTGTTTGTCAATGCTGCTGCCTTTGTGTGCGCGTGCAAACTCAATGATTCCGAGCAGTTCAGCATTCACTTCCGTCCCCAGGACTCCAAACTCTGTTCCATATCCCAGAACTCCAGAGTTTCCAAGACCCCTGAGGAAGTCAATCTTTCCTCCATCCCTCCGGACTATCACGATTTCCCTGATGTCTTCAGTAAGCGCAAGGCTGATACCCTTCTCCCCCACAGGGAATCTGATCTCAAGATTGACTTAGAGGAAGGTGCTTCCCCTCCTCTTGGGACTGTTTACCTGGTTTCCGCTACAGAACTCGAGTCCCTCCAGGAATTCATAGACAAACACCTCAACTATGGCTTCATCTGCCAGTCCAACTCCACCCGTGGCGCTCCTGTCCTCTTTGTCCGCAAGAAGGATGGATCCCTATGCCTCTGTGTTGACTTCTGAGGACTCAACAAAATCACAAAGAAAGACCGCTATCCCCTACCCCTGATCTCCAACCTCCTCGATTCCCCTAGCCACGCCAAGCTATACACAAAAATCAACCTCCAACATGCATACCACCTTGTCCGCATCACTCCCGGGGATGAATGGAAAACCACCATCCGGACTCGCTATGGCTCGTACAAGTGGCTGGTGATGCCCTTCGGGCTCACCAATGCCCCAGCGGCCTTCCAGCACTTCATCAATAGCATCTTCACAGACCTCCTAGACGTCTGCGTCGTGGTTTATCTCACCGACATCCTCATCGATTCCAACGACATGGCTTCTCACAAAGAACATGTCCAGGAAGTCCTCCGGTGTCTCTGGAAGCATGGACTTTATGCCAAACCGGAGAAGTGTGAGTGGCACTTGGACTCCGTCGGATACCTGGGCTATTGGCTCTCTCCCCAGGGGCTTACCATGTCCCTGGAGAAAGTCCAGGGAGTCCGAGATTGGCCCGAACCCCGGAAAGTCAAGGACATTCAGTCCTTCCTGGGTTTTGCCAACTTCTACCGTCATTTCATCTTCAACTACTCCGATATCGTTGTTCCGCTCACCCGACTCACTCGGAAAAATGCCCCTTGGAACTTCGACGACTCCTACCGCTCCACCTTCACCCAACTCAAAGACGCCTTCACCCGAGCCCCTATCCTTACTCACTGGATTCTGGATTGTCCTATCACGGTTGAAACCAACACTTCGGACTATGCTATTGTGGGAATTCTCTCGATCCGGTGTCTGGACGAGGAATTCCGCCCCATCGCATTCTACTCCCGCACCCTGACAGCCCCGGAACTCAACTACGACACTCATGATAAGGAGCTCCTCGCTATCCATGAAGCTTTTTGGCATTGGCATCACTATCTTGAAGGTTGTGGCACCCCTATTGACGTCATTACCGACCACAAAAATTTCTCCACCTCCAAAGTCCAGACCCGCTGGCAAGCCCGCTGGTCGGAATTCCTATCCCAGTTCAACCTCGTCATGCGGTTTCGCCCTGGATGCTTAGGAGCTAAGCCCAACTCCCTCACTAGACGCTGGGACATCTACCCAAAAGAGGGGGGATAAGGACTATGCTCGCATCAATCCCCATAACCTCCGTCCAGTGTTCACTCAGGAACAGCTCGCCTCGTCCCTACGAGCCACTATCCTACATGCCCTGGTTCTCCAGGCCTCGTCCCTGCTTGACATCGAAGACATTCACAAGGACATCCTAGATTCCCTGTCCTCCAACCCCATAGCTTCCCTCCATCTTTTGGACTCGTTGGACTCCCGGTGGGCTGTCAACCCCGAAGGTTTCCTGACCCTTGACAATCGCATCTTTGTCCCGGGAGCTAAGGACCTCCATCTTCGCAATCTCCGGTACAAGCACGACCACCCCCTATCCGGACATTTCGGGCAGAACAAGACATTAGAGCTCGTCTGCCGGGAATACACCTGGCCAGGCCTCCTGTCACATCCCCAAACTTCCCTAACCACTCTGGCCTGATTCCAAACCCCTATGACCAAATCCCGAATCCCGGCCCTCATACTTTACCTTAGATAATTTCTCTTTCATTGGACATTCCGAACCCCGGACTTTCCACATTCCCGTCCTGGACTTTTGTATTCCCGTCCTGGACTTTTGTATCCCTATCTCGGTTATCGCTTGACATATGTCACTCTCCTTTGACACTTCTTGACATTTACAGTTGCTATCGACAATTCCCTTCCCCCTTGCTTTGCAATTATTGCGCCATTGCCTTCAGTCATCATTCTACCATTCTGACACCATTCTGATTCATTCCTTCCTTTCTTCCGGAAACCCGAAACTCTGATTTGTCCAATAGTACTTTAACATCTATATATCTTCCGGACTCTTCAGTATATAAACCCGCATGTACTCTCTGATATTTCCTTAGTTCGAATATCAACTAAATCCCATTCTTTCCTGATCCCCTTCACTCTGAACCTCCTCAGTCTGTAAGTTGACCTTAGGATTGATCTCCGACCCTCTGCTCTGCAATCAAGGAACAGAACTCGTACAGGGGAGCAGCACATAAGCTGAAGCCAAAGTTCCTTACAACTCCGACACCCCTCAGGGATTCCTGCCAAACTCCGCCCTTCCGCGCACTCCAGACTATCCGGGAATTCCGGGATTGAACCCGGACTTGACAGTGTTTGGCATCACCGACAGGGTCATGGGGGCCAAAGTTGGTCTGAAGCTTGAGGACAAATTTCTGATAATTGCCCGTCCAGTCCAGATGGAAGTCCGGATTGTCCATCTGTCGGAGGTCAGGCTCGAACCATTCAAGGGCCATACCTTTTAGGTAAGACTGGGCGAAGGTGACTTTCATGCGGTCAGTCTGGAATGCGCAGGGACGGTCCTGGCAGTTCAACTTGCATTGGACCAGGAAGGCCCACAACTTGCAAGGGTCAGTCCCATTGAAGGTGTCAGGTTCCTGCACCTTCGTGTGCGGAGATGAGGAATTTTTGGATTTGCGGTCGCAGCGCGATAACTCAGCAAGGCCGCAAACTGCATTGGCAAGCGCCATGATAGGGTTTGGCAGGATGGCATTGTTGGGGTTGTTGTCATCGGAGGGGTCAGGGTCATTGCCGCCATTGTTCCCGTCATCAGAGGAGTCCGGGGTGCCACCGGAGGGATGACAACCTGCAGGGGTAGGGGTGGAGATGATTCGAGACAGAGGTTGATGTACAACAAGTGGAGAAGCTTCGGAATTGTTCAGTAACATCAGGGCCTTGACACAAGGTCATCAGGGAGTGCAGGGCATCTTCTTGGGCTGCCTCCAACTGAGCTGCGTCAATGCTTTGCATACTGCATGTTTGGGCACGAGTCTGGATAGTTCTAGACATGCAGTAAAGATATGATGTTAGCGAACTCGTAGAGGTTTGACTTCAAATATACTGTCAAGTCCGGGTTCAATCCTGGAATTCCTGGATGGTCCAGAGCGCACGGAAGGGCAGAGTTTGGCAGGAATCCCTGAGGGGGGTCGGAGTTGTAAGGAACTTTGGCTTCAGCTTATTCACTGTGCCCCTGTACGAGTTCTGTTCCTTGATTTCAGAGCAGAGGGTTGGAGATCAATCCTAAGGTCAACTTAAGGACTGAGGACATTCACAGTGAAGTGGATTAGGAAAGAACGGGATTTAGTTGATATTCGAACTAAGGATATATCAGAGAGTACAAGTGGGTTTATATACTGAAGAGTCCGGAAGATATAAAGATGTTTAAAGTATGTCGGACAAATTGGTGTTTCGGGGTTCTGGAAGAAAGTAAGGAATGAATCGGAATGGTGTCAGAATGGGAGAATAATGACTGAAGGCAATGGCACGATAATTGCAAGGCCAGGGGAAAGGGAATTATTGATAGGAACTGTAGATGTCAAGATGTGTCAAAGGAAAGTGACATATGTCAAGAGATAGCCAAGATAGGAATACACAAGTCCGGGAGGGGAATGCAGAAAGTCCGGGATGGGAATGCGGAAGTCTGGGATGGGAAGTACGGGGTTCGGAAGGTCTGATGAAAGAGAAATCTTCTAAGGTACAGTCCGAGGCTCACGATTTGAATTGGGCCGGATGGGTTAGGGAAGCTTCGGGATGTGACAGTTGTGGGGATTGATGCGAGCATAGTCCTTATCCCCCTCTTTTGGGTAGACGTCCCAATATCTAGTGAGGGAATTGGGCTTAGCTCCTAAGTTCCAGGGGCGGAAGTGGATGATGAGGTTGAATTGGGATGTTAATTCTGACCGGCGGATCAGGACTTTGGAGGTGGAGAAATATTCCAGGTTTTTGTGGTTGGTAACAACGTTGATAGGGGTACCAGAACCTTTCAGGTAATGACGCCAATGCCGGAAGGCTTCATGGATAGCAAGGAGTTCCTTATCATGGGTGTCATAGTTGAGTTCCGGGGCTGTCAGGGTACAGGAGTAGAATGCGACGGGGCAGAATTCCTCATCCAGGCAATGGATGGAGAGGATTCCTGCGATAGCGTAGTCTGGCGTGTCGGTTTTGACCATGATTGGACAGTCTGGAACCCAGTGAGTAAGGATAGGGGCTCGGGTGAAGGCATCTTTGAGTTGGGTGAAGGCGGAGTGGCAGGAATTGTTGAAGTTCCAGGGGGCATTTTTCCAATTGAGTCAGGTAAGCAGGACAACAATATTGGGGTAGTTGAAGATGAAGCAACAATAGAAGTTGGTGAACCTGAGGAAGGACTGAATATCCTTGACTTTCTGAGGTTTGGGCCAATCTCGGACCGCTTGGACTTTTTCCGGGGACATAGTCAATCCCTGGGGGGAGAGACAGTAGCCCAGGTATTCGACAGAGTCCGAGTGCCACTCACATTTGTCCAGTTTGGCATAAAGTCTGTCTTTCCAGAGACACCGAAGAACTTCCTGGACCTCCCTCGCCATCACCCCAGACCTGGGAGGCTAGGCGATTGAATTCTACCACATACTTGTTGATATGCTGGGAGTCTGTTATGGATAGATGGTTGAGTTGGTGTTTTGCATCATCAACAGGGTCATGGGGGCTGAAGTTGGTCTGGAGCTCAAGGACAAATTCCTAATAATCATCTGTCCAGTCCAGACAAAAGTCTGGATTGTCCATCTGGAGGAGGTCAGGCTCGAACCACTCAAGGGCCATACCTTTTAGGTAGGACTGGGCAAAGGTGACCTTCGCGCGGTCAGTCCAGAATGCGCAGGGACGGTCCTGGAAATTTAACTCACATTGAACCAGGAAGGCCCACAGCTTGCAGGGGTCAGTCCCATTGAAGCTCTCGGGTTCTGTCACATCCCGAAACTTTCCTAACCCATCCGGCCCAATTCCAGCCCCCTATGATCAAATCCCAAATCCTGAGCCTTGGACTTTACCTTAGAAGATTTCTCCTTCATCAGATATTCCGAACCCCATAGTTCCCGTCCCAGACTATCTCGGCTATCTCTTGACATATGTCTCTTTCCTTTGACATTCCTTGACATCTGCAGTTCATTCCCTTTCCCCCTGCTTCACAATTATTGCACCATTGCCCTCAGTCATTATTCCACGATTCTGATGCCATTCCAATTCATCCCTTACTTTCTTCTGGAAACCCCAAACTCTGATTCATCCGACATACTTTAACACCTTTGTATCTTCTGGACTCTTCAGTATATAAATCCGCTTGTACTCTCTGATATTTCCTTAGTTTGAATATCAACTAAATCCCATTCTCTCCTGTGAAGTTTCCACTTCACTCCTTAAGCTGACCTTAGGATTGTCTTCTGACCCTCTGCCCTGAAATTAAGGAACAGAACTCATACAGGGGTGCAGCACATAAGCTGAAGCTGAAGTTCCTTGCCCCTCCAACCCCGTCAGGGATTCCCAACTGACTCTGCCATTCCGCACGCTCCGGACTTATCCGGGAATTCTGGGATTGAACCCGGACTTGACAGGTTCCTGAACCTTCGCGCGCAGAGACAAGGAGTTTTCGGATTCGCAGTTGCGGCACGATAACTCAGCAAGGCCGCAAACTGCATTTGCAAGCGCCATGATGGGGTTATGTGGGATTGCATTATCCGGGTTGTTATCATCAAGAGGGTTGGGGTCATTGTCGCCACCCTTCCTGTCATCAGAGGGGTGCAGGGTGCCCCCGGGGGGTAATGACCTGTGGGAGTAGGGGTGGAGATACTTTGAGACACAGAGGTTGATGTGCAACAAGCAGAGAAGCTTCAGAATTGTTCGGCGACATCAGGGCCTCGATGCAAGGTCATCAGGGAGTGCAGGGCATCTTCTTGGGCTGCCTCCAACTGAGCTGTGTTGATGCTTTGCATACTGCGTGTTTGAACACGAGTCTGAATAGTTCTAGACATGTGGTAAAGAGGTGATGTTAGCAAACTCGTAGAGGTTTGAGCTCAAATATACTGTCAAGTCTGGGTTCAATCCCGCAATTCCCAGATAGTCTGGAGCACACAGGATGGCGGAGTCAGTCGGGAATCCCCGAGGTGGGTTGGAGGGGTAAGGAACTTTGACTTCAGCTTATATGCTGCACCCCTGTATGAGTTCTGTTCCTTAATTTCAAGGCAGAGGGTTGGAAAACAATCCTAAGATCAACTTAAGGACTGAAGTGGGTTTCAGAGTGAAGTGGAGACTTTGCAGGATAGAACAGGATTTAGTTGATATTCAAACTAAGGAAATATTGGAGGGTACAAGCAGGTTTATATACTGAAGAGTCCGGAACATATAAAACTGTTAAAGTATGTCAGACAAATCGGGGTTTTGGGTTTCCGGAACAAAGTAAGGGATGAATCAGAATGGTGTCAGAATGGTGGAATAATCACTGAGGGCAATGGCGCAGTAATTGTGAAGCTGTCAAGTCCGGTTCTTTCCCGGAATTCCCGGATATTCCGGAGTTGTGGAGGGGGCGGGGTTTGCGGGAATTCCTGAGAAGGTGTCGGAGGGGTAAGGAACTGTGGCTTCAGCTTATGTGCTGCGCCCCTGTAC
>MU127446.1:291311-314840 GCA_014904945.1 Gyrodon lividus
TCCAGGCAGTTCGAGATTGGCCCGAGCCCCAGAAAGTCAAGGACATTCAGTCCTTCCTCGGGTTAGCCAACTTCTATCATTGTTCTGCTCACCCAACTCACTCAGAGAAACACCCTGTGGAACTTCGACGATTCCTGCCACTCCGCCTTCACACAACTCAAAGACACCTTCACCCGAGCTGTCAAATCCTGAAACTTCCCTAACCCATCTGGCCCAATTCCGAGCCCATATGACCCAATCCCAAATCCCGACCCTCGGACTTTACCTTTGACAATTTCTCTTTCATCAGACATTCCAAACCCTGTACTTCCCATCCCGGACTTTCCACATTCCCATCCCGGACTTTCGTATTCCTATCTCGGTTATCTCTTGACATATGTCACTTTCCTTTTACACTTCTTGACATTTACAGTTCCTATCAATAATTCCCTTCCCCCTTGCCTTGCAATTATTGTGCCATTGCCTTCAGTCATTATTCTACCATTCTGATGCCATTCCAATTCATTCCTTCCCTTCTTCCGGAAACCCGAAACTCCGATTCGTCCGACATACTTTAACATCTTTATATCTTCCAGACTCTTCAGTATATAAACCTGCGTGTACTCTCTGATATTTCCTTAGTCCAAATATCAACTAAATCCCGTTCCTTCCTGATCACCTCTGAATTTCCTCAGTCCTTAAGTTGATCTTAGGCTTGATCTCTGACCCTCCGCTCCGAAATCAAGGAACAGAACTTGTACAGGGGTGCAGCACATAAGCTGAAGCCAAAGTTCCTTACCACTCTGACCCCCCTCAGGAATTCCCGCCAAACCCCGCTTTCTCTGCACTCCAGACAATCTGGGAATTCCGGGAATGAACCTGGACTTAACATTGGGCAGGAGATTAAACATATGGCGGATGTGCTGGAAGTCACAAAGCGAAATTGAGGTGAATTCATCCATCCCAAAACCATCCAAGATACTCATTCTACATGAAGTCCAAGTTGGATGGGATGCTGAAGACTACTTCAGACATCTGGGCAAGCGAAATCACGGTTTCAATCAAACAATCAAACACCTACTACTTAAACAATTTCCACTGATTGATTTAGAGAAATACATGGTCCTCTCAGATTTTGCCAAGAGCAGAATCATCATGAATCCCTTCGTGGTCACAGATGTTAAAGACCGTATAGTTGCTAGGTTCTTGCCTGGTATTCTCATTCCATCCTGACAGGTCAGTGCCTCATTCTCAATATAATGGTTCATTGCTGATGCTGTCTGAGTGATCATAGGCAGCCTTCAGGAAGGCAACCAATGTATTGCAAAGCAAACTGTCAAAGCCAAAAGTCAACCAAGTTGCTAAAGACAAGCAGGGTACATGGCACATGGATGCTAAATATTATATGCTGAACACAGAGTCCAGCGTAATCAGCATTTCACCTGCATGGCATGCCCAAGGGCATGAGGCAAGCCATTTCATACACATAAAATCAAGGCTGACTGATTTAATAGGATTCTGATCATCTTCCTGTTGCATCACCAATTCTTCAGCAGGCCAATGGCCCTGCAAAACTGTGGCTGGAAGACAGTGCTTTGTCTTTTAGGCTCATTGATGCCATACTTATACTTGCAGCAGAAACTCTACAATCAGGCATTGGCAGTGATACAGCAATTATGTGCTGACAAGGAAATCTTGGATTTGCATGGCCTCATCAAAGAATGGCCATTGGTATTTACTGCCATCACCATTGTGCAAAAAAGAGAAACACCGCTCCATTGAGACCCAAAATCCATCCCCCAAGGATATGATGTATTTCTGAGCACCAGCTCATATGAAGAAGCCATTTTGGAATTACCTACCTTAGGAATTTGATTTCGCTATACTCCTGGCTCAGCGGTGTTGTGCAGTGGGTTGTTAATGAGGCATGGAGTGCGCATTGCTGATCATGGGGAGAGCATTGGCCATGTTTTTTACATGTGCCCAAGTATTTTTGATTATGTCTCGATACCTCAACCACCATAGGCAATCTCTGATACAGTAGATATCTAGATACAATTGCTATCATACTAAGGATCTTGTACATAGTGTTGCACCAATAACTGTGCCAACTCACTCAAGCACTTGCTCCCAAATACATTGCCATGTTTGACTATCATGTGCTTGAGTTCTTCAAGGGTTGATAAGGTCGCGCTTGGAGCATTAGCATTAGCAAGCAAGCAGGCCAGCAATTCACATGTCACAGTGATTTCGGCTTGAATTATTCCAATGTCATCCTCAACACTCAATAGCACTGTGCGGATGGTGTTATGCAAGTGAAGCAAAGTCCGTGATGGCAATTGTAAAGGGACACCTTGTCCCCATGACTGTTGGCATATTCCTTGGATGATGCACCACATCTGCGCCAAGATCAGCTCAGGCAGAAAAATGCACCAAAGAACTCACCACATCATTTCAATGCAAGTTTGGCATATACTCCCAATGCATTGCATCTGGGTCTTGTTCCAACAATGCTGCATCCAACCACCATCTATCAACTGGCACCATAACAATAGCATGAAATGCAGAGTGCATGGCTTCAACATTGACCCCTGGAATCTCCTCCAGATTGAAACCATTGGCTTCCATGTGAGCAGCATGGTGTGACAAGTGCTGCAAGATTGGCGGCCAGGTTGGACTCAATCCCTGCAAGGTAGCCTGCCCAATTAATTGCGTGATTGCACTCTACTTCTATTAGATTGGGATATTGTCAGCTAATTTTAACTGACAACAATTGACTTGATGTGGTGCCAAAAAATTCTTTGCTGCATCAGCTTATCAGCAGGGGGGAAGTGGTCAAAGATGGCGTGGAGGTCACAGGCTGTGGCCAAGATATTCGGGTTGACAGTGAGATCCATGGCAAAGGAAGAATGTCACAATGAGTCAGCAGTGAGGACAACATACATATCTTTGGTATTTGTGGCAATTAGTCATCCATTGATAGCTGCTGCAATTGCGCTCACTATTCAGCCAAAAGTGCTTTGTTGGTTGTGAATTTTGCCTGCTTGCTTTCCTGCTTGTTCTCACTTTTTTTTGCAAGGAATATAATGAGGATATTGCTGTGAAATAGGAACATTATAATCCTGGAATAAGTAAAGCCCAGTCTGTTGAAAGCACTTTCACAGGAAGTTTCACCGGTGTGAGTGCCCACTCATTCTTGCCTATGGCAGGAGCACTTTCTAGATTGAGATGTTTTGCTGGGGTGCTTGCCCACTCATCATCATCACGATGTATATTTTGCAAGGCATAACTATGCTAGCTTGAATCAGTGAAGTGTAGTCATTGCCTGCTCTTGCAAAACTCCCCAGATCTTTGCTTGTTTGCTCAAATAACACTGCCTGCCCTTGTCTCACTTTTGGCCAGCTTCTGTTGCAAGTTTCTTCCATTTGTTGGCATGATATTGAAAAAAATTGGCACTCCATTGTATCTCTGTTTTGAGTAGCTTGACTTCTTTGCATCACACCAGATTTGCCCTAGCATGATGGAATTTCACTCTGAGCACTAAGCATAATTAGCTACTAGAACATTGAGATACTAAGAAGCAGCAAACTGATGCTCTGACATCCAGTTGTCCTCTTTCATATTGACATCAAGTCTCCAAAACAAAGGCAGATTCTTGCCACAAGTACCTTGCACACTAGGATTGATTTCAATTGTTCTGGACTCCAGATGCTCTGGCTTCAAGACTTGATATTTCTCCAGCATAGCCAGTGAGGCACCAAAAGTGACCATCGATTTCCAACAGTGGCAATATACTGCAGTATGCAATTTCAATGCAGCATTGACCTAATGAATGGTATTCCATGCACAGGACTTCCTTTGCTGACTATGTTTCACCTGCCAAACTGAGGTCCAGTATAAGAATGAGCGATGGCCAAGATCGGATCTGATGTTGTGCAAAGCTTCATTGGCTTGTCCCTGTCTTAACTCTAACTCCTGCTCCAAGAGGTAGCTGAGACCTGTATCTTGGCATTGTGTTGGCCCAATGTTTGATGGCAAGGGAAGTGCATGCTCCTCCTGCCACTCCTCATTGCTGCTGGCTTCTTGAATGATAACTTTGTTTGTAATATATTGAGCCGCTGAATGGTGGTAGTGTCCTTGAGACTCCTAGGTCAAGCAGGGGGCAATGGCTAACCCTACTAGGGGTGCAACCTCTACTTCATCACCTTCACATGCAAGGGAAAATGGCCAGTCAGTAGACTTAATTGTCCCATCAGAAAGTCAACCGGCAACAGTGCAGCAGCTGCCTTCTCCTCCACCATCTGAGCTTGGGGACTTCAATCCAAGTGAAAATGACATTGAGCAAGCTTCCTTGGATCACCCATCCTCCTTTGATGATGGCAAAAACACGTTGGACATGTGGCAAAGTCCTTGAAAACATGGCGGCAGCATGGAGCATCAAGTTGACTACCTTTGGTTGCTCGCCAATCAAAGAGAATATCTGGAGCTGATCAAGTTGCTTCACTTAGTAAATGTGAGGATGAGTCCCTTTGATGCTAAGTAAACTAAAACTTCAACAATAGGATGAGAGCAGTAATCCTCTGCTGTTGCTAATCTCTGGTGGAGTTGACTTGTCCCCAGAGAGGGTCATGCTTGGTCACTGACACATGAGGTGGAATTCTCGGCAGATTTAGCTTGGAGGGTGAGCAGTGGGGAAAGGTGCAATTACTCAACCAGGCGCTTTTTGCCGGCATGCTCATTTGAGATGCTGAGATTATCTCTGAGGGCAAAACACCACTTGTTGGCTATCCTTTCACACCCCCTGAGCTGAAAGGCAAAACCATCTGTCGAGAACACATACTCAAGTACATCTGTTACGATTCGCCCCTATTTCTTTCCCCTAACCCTTTTTCTCACACAATACTTCTTTGACCCTATGACTATCCCCTTTTGGACATTTGTACAACCAGTGAACCCAGGCAAAGACCCTGATCTTATCTCCATTCTGACTTTTCCCGATGCTTCTCTGATGTTCTATGATATTCTGCTCAATGGCATTTATCCCTCTTATCTCTGATTACCCCTTTTGATCCGCAGCTACTTATTAACCTTGGTCTGTGCGCTGCACTCTCCCACTATAAGTAGCTATCCATCTGTACTTGTATTTCCCTAAGTTAGTTCTACTCAATAGTAGACTCCTTTCTCTTGATCTTCGAACCATCTCAAGTCCTTCACAACAGAAGGCCTAGTACTCATAGGGAAGACTAGGATTAGGACTACCTAGATCCTACAAGACAACGACAAAAGCCCTTCAAGGACAGAAGGCCGATCCCATCTGAGTTCTACGCTTGAAACATCTCTCAAGCGTAACAACATCCTTCATTGGTGTCAATGAGTCTCTGACCAGCTGATGGACAGCCATGCTGAAGGCATCCTTCATCGACCTCACCGTTGTCCCACTAATGTCAAGGGGAAATGCCCCAAAGCACGGGATTTCATGCTTGGACTCTCTAACAATGAGACTTACAGGCAGCTAGTCATGGTGCTCAAACATTTGCCAGATAATGATGGCCCTGATGACAATCTTGGCCTTTGCATCTCTGTTCCTTTGGACTTCAGCTGGGACTCCCAAGATCATCATGTCAGAAACAAGCTGCATTGCTTCTGGCAAGATACTTTCTCCTTGCTCAGACTCCTGCAACAACCAATGCTGTTGGCAGAACAGTACCACCATTGGCACATGGCCTTGCATGTTGAATTCATTGGCATGGTACTTCAAGACATGTCCATGTCCAAGTCTTCATCAGCAACTTGCACCTATCCATCCATTCCCCCATTTGTGGTTTCTACTCAGATCACCAAGCACAACTCCAAAGTGATTCAATGGTGCAGCAGCATGACACACTCTATCCTGAAACATACCAAAGTCAGACTCACTGCAAAAAAGCAACCCCATCCCTCTTCCACCATATCCATTGGGAGCACGTCCAAGAAACCCTAGAGAGATAATGAAGATGTTCAATTGGCATCGCAGCCAAAGCACACCAGGAAACCAACTACCAAGGAATTCCTTATTGCAAATAAGGAGGTATAATGGTTATTTGGTATCAATCTGTAGATATAGCATACATAGTGCTATTCAGACTTCATCACCTAGCTTTGCTTTCAACTTCTCCTGCTTGAATGTAAGCTGTGCTACACCCATTTTGATCACCTCATATGTCCCTAATTAAAATCCTTCTTGGCATGTTCACATGAGGGCGGTGTGATGTTCATGTCAGCGATCCTGCATTTTCTCTGCCATCGCCGCGTACTTCACCTCAAGTTCAGCAGTCTTGGTGGCAATTTTGCTGCAACTCCACTCTCAATGGCTTTGAAACAGTGGAATGAGAATAATAATAATCTGCAACAATGACTTTTCACAGGTAAGAAAATGAAATTGATGAGTTGAGAATTGAGAGATGTACCATCCACCTCCCCATGCTGCCTTGCCTTGACCTTAACGACAGCGCCAATCCTTTTTCTCAGCTGGCAAGGATCATATACTGAGTATCCCTTGAGTAACCGCTGCAGCTGCCTTTGGCTTTGGCTTTGGCTTTGGCTTTGGAGAATCATTTGGTGGACCAATGTCAAGTCCAGGTCCAATCCCGGAATTCCCGGATAGTCCGGAGTGCATGGGATGGCAGAGTTGGTTGGGAATCCCTGAGGGGGGTCGGAGGGGTAAGGAACTTCAACTTCAGCTTATGTGCTGTGCCCCTGTACGAGTTCTATTCCTTGATTTCAGAGCAGAGGGTCGGAGGACAATCCTAAGGTCAACTTAAGGACTGAAGGGGTTTCAGAGTGAAGCAGAGCAGGAGAGAACGGGATTTAGTTGATATTCGAACTAAGGAACTATCAGAGAGTACAAGCGGGTTTATATACTGAAGAGTCTGATATAAAGATGTTAAAGTATGTTGGACGAATTGGAGTTTCGGGTTTCCAGAAGAAAGTAAGGAATGAATTGGAATGGCATCAGAATGGTGGAATAATTACTGAGGGCAATTGTGAAGCAAGGGGAAAGGGAATTATCGATAGGAACTATAGGTGTCAAGAAATGTCAAAGGAAAGTGACATATGTCAAGAGATAGCCGAGATAGAAATACGAAAGTCCGGGATGGGAAATACGGGGTTCGGAATGTCCGATGAAAGAGAAATCTTCCAAGGTAAAGTCCGAGGCTTGGGATTTGGGATTTGATCATAGGGGGTTGGAATTGGGCCGGATGGGTTAGAAAAGTTTTGGGATGTGACAGTATCCAGAATTGGGCCAGAATTGGGCCAGAATTGGGCCGGAATTGGGCTGGATGGGTTAGGAGAGTTTCAGGATGTGACAACCAAATTCTTCATTGGCAAAAGATGGTATGACTTCTGGACTTTTGTATGTCCTTCGCTGAGTCTTGAGAGCGAGTTTTTGCCAAGAACCAGCCTCATGAATCACCTTATTGCTTTTGATATCTTTGATCACATGGTGTGTGTGAAGTGCCAAACATTGCACTCTCTTCTTGATGCACCAAAGACATGGCCCATACTTCTCTTCATTTTTACTAACCATGCAAATGTTGCCGGTGGGGCACCTGTTGCACACCTGCCAACCATCATTTGACCATTGGATTTTCCTTTGTAAATCACTCACTGGGAAATAGTAACTTTGGATGGACAATATGGCATTCAGCGTCTTGTCTTCGTTTTGGTGAAAGGTTCCTTGCCTCATGCAATACTTATAATTGTTCTGATCTAAATTTATAAGATTATGTACTACTATAGAGCACAATATTTATATTTTGGCTTTCGGCACAAGTTCACTATGATTCCTCATTATTTCCCACTTATAATTCTTTGCTCATCTAAATTTATACAATCCAATTCAATCAATAGATACTTTTTGCCCTATGCCGCATGCCTCGTGCATCATGTATACAAAGTATGTTTGTTACCAGGAATACATGGATGGTTGATTGATAAGGGAAAAATGAAGGAAAATACCATGTATATTATGATAAGAGTGTGCTGGCTCAACCAAATGTTAAAGGTGTTGCACCACCTCTTTAATCCACAATCTTTGCTGCCAAGTCCCACAAGTCCTGCTCTTGGGCAGCCATCAATTCTTCCTGTCTTTGAAGACACCCATGCAGGATGGTGTTACCTTCTTGAAGAAGGTCTAACGAGGCCTCCAATAGCAACAAATGTGCCATCTGTTTCTGCCGCCCCTCTGATCACCTGGTCAGGCGCATGATCCGCTCAGTGATCTTTTGCCATGATTCCTGAGCCTGTTTCATCATTTCCAGCACTTTCTCCATTTCTGTGCACTTTCACCTGATGCAATCTTTCAGTTCAGCATTGTACAGCATTGGCTTTTCTGCACCAATCAGATCAGCTTGGCCAGAGCAACCACATTTAGGCACTAACATGTGTGGGAGCAAGAAAGTTGGACATGTGTTTTGGTCCAGATGATGGTTGTCCTGACTGCAGCATCTGAGTGATTGGCTCCTCTAGCTCCCACGGCATTCCAAAATCAATGTTAGCACTTACCTGGATGTGAGCATGAGTATATGGTGCCTGATCTGGAATGCAGTGTTGTGGCAGGGCAGTGGTTGAATGCAGAAAAGAAGCCGAGCAAAGCTGCCTTCGTGCTTTCAACAATATCACATGTGGCGCTATTTGGGTTTGACTAAGTAAAGCCGAAATGCCATGTGGAATTATTTTGACATGCACACCAGCCCCAGGTATACCAAAGGAAAGGCTGTAATTTGGCAACCAATCTATTAATAAAGTATGCACTTATTAAAAGCTATTGTATAGGCAAATTAAATTGGCATAATAGTGAAAGATAAAATACCTACACAACCCATTGGCTCATGGGTAGAATGTCGAGTTGCCTATGGTATTCTGTCACATCCCGAAACTTCCCTAACCAATCCAGCCCAATTCCAAACCCCTATGACCAAATCCCGAATCCCGGCCCTCATACTTTACCTTAGACAATTTCTCTTTCATTGGACATTCCGAACCCCGTACTTCCCATCCCAGACTTTCCGCATTCCCGTCCCGGACTTCCCGCATTCCCGTCCCGGACTTTCGTATTCCCATCCCGGACTTTCGTATTCCCGTCCCGGACTTTCATATCCCTATCTCGGTTATCGCTTGACATATGTCACTCTCCTTTGACACTTCTTGACATTTACAGTTCCTATCAATAATTCCCTTCCCCCTTGCTTCGCAATTATTGCGCCATTGCCTTCAGTCATCATTCTACCATTCTGACACCATTCCGATTCATTCCTTCCTTTCCTCCGGAAACCCAAAACTCCGATTCGTCTGATAGTACTTTAACATCTTCCGGACTCTTCAGTAGATAAACCTGCGTGTACTCTCTGATATTTCCTTAGTTCAAATATCAACTAAATCCTGTTCCTTCCTGATCCTCTCCCTTCCGATTCTCTAAGTCCTTAAGTTGACCTTAGGACCAGCCTCCGACCCTCCGCTCTTAAATTAAGGAACAGAACTCATACAGGGGCGCAGCACATAAGCTGAAGCCGCAGTTCCTTACCCCTCCGACCCCCTTCAGGAATTCCCACAAAACCCCGCCTTCTCCGCACCTCCAGACATTCCAGGAATTCCGGGAAAGAACCCGGACTTGACATATTCCTCCAATGAGCCCATGGGCTGGAAATGGCTACCCAACTCCAATTTCCCACCCAACTGGACAAATGCTGAAGCTGAGATGGGCCCATGGGCTATCAGCCAAAAACTCAAATGGGCCCATGGGTCAATATGCTGATTAAATAACAAATGGGCCAACATTGGTTGGCTGGATGCTTGCCTGATTATGTCACAATTGGCTGTATGGTCACATTCTGTTACAGTAGAACCGTCTTTTCCTCTATTCATGTGACTCTGTGCATCACATGACCTCTCTTTTCCTTTTACGACCTTTCTGTACAACCAGTGACTCCAGGTAAAACCCCTGGTCTTATCTCGCTTCTTCTCTTTTCTATGAAGTTCCATGATGTTCCACCCAATGGCGCATTTCTCTCTTATCTTTAGTTACCTTTCGTGGACAATACCTACTTAGGTTACCTTGGTCCGTGTGCCATCCCCTGTAGTATAAAGACCTGTACTCTACTTGGTTACAACCCAAGTTAGATCTATGCAATACATAGCTTAACAAGCTATCTCTTGGTCTGAGAACTCTCTTCATCGATTGGCCTATAGTCTGCCAGTAAAGACTTCTGACTTAGATCGTCCTACTTGACACTAGGACACGTTGATGTTATCTGATTGAGTTCTCACGACCTCATCAGCGTAACACATTCCCTAATTTGATGTATATAGAGTGAAGCAAAGACTTTGAAGGATAGAACAGGATTTAGTTGATATTTGAACTAAGGAAATATCACAGAGTACAAGCAGGTTTATATACTGAAGAGTCCAGAAGATATAAAACTGTTAAAGTGTTGGATGAGTCAGGGTTTTGGGTTTCCAGAGTATAGTAAGGGGATGAATTGGAATGACATCAGAATGATGGAATGATAACTAAGGATGATGGCGCAATAATTGCAAAGCAAGGGGGAAGGGAATTATTGATAGGAACTATAAGTGTCAAGGGATGTCAAAGGAAAGGAACATATGTCAAGAGATAGCCGAGATAGGAGTACAAAAGTCTGGGACAGGGAATATGGGATTCGGGGTTTGGGATATTGGGATATGAGGTTGAGGTGAAAATCCTCTAAGGTAAAGTCCCGGGTTTGGGATTTGATCATAAGGGGTCAGAAACATGTCATATGGGTAGGGAAAGTTTCAGGATGTGACACATGACTAGAGTGTGTATCATTCTGATGTTGATGATGTACTTTGTATAATAGGTATATCATTTCTTCACCATTTTCCTGATGCGTAATGCTTGTTTAGTATATCTTCACCCCTTTGCATCTCCTCTCGTCGAAAGCACTTCCCTGCATGATCCCATGGACATAGCACTCCCCAACCAACCTCCAACAATCCTCCTCCCTGAACTGTCTCACCACCAAGGGCACGTTCCCCCCTTTGAACAACCCGATGCTGTCCCCATGTCGTGCCGAGCAAGGCACGAGTCCCAGGTAGCCCGTCTCCGTTTTCGCAAACGTCCATTCGCTAGATCGAACATGCGCCAGCTTCTCGGTCACGAGCGTGTCTGCTTTCAGTTCCAGCCTACGAGAACAACAGCTGACACAACACAGTAGTAACGACTTCACCGTATTCCACAGCACTTTGATGACGAAGAAGATGACGAAGAGCCACATCGGAGGCAGCCAAAGAGGCACTTCTACCGGTCTCCAGTTTCCTGCCTTTCTGGGATCGTGGAAGAACTCCCGCAACGTGTCGTACCCTTCCGGTTCCATGCAGCCAGCGATGGTGGTCTGCCAATACACGTCGAACATTGATTCCCCTGTAAAGTATCTGGCATTGCGAGAACGGAGGGAGAACAGTCTCTCGATCTTCGCGTACACCGCGTGTCTCCCGTAGTAGTACGAGAGGAAGTCACAAACCATGCTGGATGTTTCCTTTGGTGGTAATCGTAATCCCATTTCAGGTGCAGGGCTCAGCTCCGAAATCTTGTCTAGAACGAACCCATCTAAGAGAAGCCCCCTCTTGTCGGGTTCTTGGGTCGTGGGATCGTCGTCCATGAACTGGGGGGCGTAACAAGTGTCGTTTCTCGACGCAGCGAAATGCACGTGCGCTTCGAGAGGGGTACCTTGGTGGCTTAGCGGCGTGTGTTTCCCTTTCGTGCTCCAATCCGGCACCCATGAAGGCAAAAGGAGCGATGTCGAGTTAGCTTGGTGATGACAAGCCGCGAAGACGTCCAGATTGCCATCCTGACGTAGGATGTTGTATGCCAGTCTGATGTAAGACGTTTCCGTTCCAATACCATAGTCGACCTCCACGTTGAGGTCGTCAACATTGGAAGATAAGCCACGGAGCGCGTAGATCATATCCACTGGCTCTGTGGACGACCAGTCATGATGAAGAAAGAGCAGTCGCTAGAGCTTCTTTTGACTACCAGCGCTGTCAACGTCTGCAATACGTTGGTATGATTCGTGCGTCTGTTCTAGTTTCAGAGCCATCCGACGACCGAAATTTTCGATGGGTCTAAGATGCACTGCCATGCTGTATCTGACAGCCTGGATGAGACTGTCCCAGTCAACAGACGAGTTACCGCAATAGAGACGCGCCTGCCGTGACACTGCGAGCTCTTGGACGACCCAGATTCGTTGAAACCAGGGCCGTTCGAGCAACTCGATGAAGGCCACTGTCGCAGCTTCGACGAAGAGAATATTGTCCAAAGTCGGGCTTAGACCAAAGAACTCCGCCCGTCGGCCAAGATCCATGGAAGCCACAGAATACTTATGTTCTGAAGCGGGATGCAGCTCGGAAGCCCGAACAAGCATCTGAATGAGGTCAAAGCCTTTCCGCGTTTCTTTTCCGTCCTTCCCCAACCAAACGTGGACGCCCTCCGCTCTCTCATAGATGTCTTTCACCACCTTAACTTGCTCATTCCGCTCCTTCGTGTTCTGTTGATTGATACACACCCCATCGACCCAGACGAATATCCCGCGGTGGGAAGCACCCGGAGTGTGCTGTTGGTTGGGTGCTGTTTTGGCGCGGGAGAGGCTGGATAGGGCTGATCCGAGGTTCTCGGTGATCTCGATATGACTGTTGGGGTCATCGCAGTACACCCTTTCAGTGAGCGCTGTATTCCCCGAGAAATACGAGAGGGTCGTGTAAGAAGGCGCATCCCCAAGCGAAACATGCACAATGTACCGAATAAGCCTTCGTCCCACTGGAGAAGGGTTCAGTTCTACGAGCCGTATCTCACCAGGCTGTAAAGGCTGATAGGGATACCGTTCCGTCATTATGGGCTAATAGAAAATGAGGTCGAGTACGAAAGCACTCATTGCGAATCCCGTAGTACTGCATCAGTAAATGGTAAATGATAAGGAATGAGTGGCAAGAACTTACCCCAGTCGACTCCGAGTGTCACGGTGGTGATACAGATCTGGGCGAATTCGAACGTCGTGAGCCCAGTGTTGTGGGGCGAACCTCAGATGTGAAGAACTTGGTGCACCAAAGTTATGGAAGAGCCTGAGCCTTGAAACAAGGGCGCATCACGCTGAGTGCACGCTGCGCATCTGAGATCATCATCCGCAGACATCGCACTGAGCTTACTGTCGAACTCCGTGGGGCCATACTAAGTATAGTGCCCAAGGCCCAGCGGCGCCTGTTACATCAATCCTTGTGCTCGTCTGTACGGCTTGTTCTGAGTCAGTTGCGAATGAGACCGTTAGAGCCTGGCTGTGGTGACATAGCCAGTTTTACATAGCGCTGGCCACACTTTTTTTTTTGACAGGTTAGGTTTCTCAGCCCCAGTGGCCCGAGACACACGCTAATTAATTGCTCCCGCGTCTGATGCCGAGAACCACCACCCCATTGGCTAAAACTAGGATCGACTTGCGGTGTCCCAACCCAGTTCGCCTATCGTAAACAGATGCACTTTCACTTTTCCAAGTAGCAGTATCGACTTAGTGCTAGTGTGAACGCCTCCTATTTTATTCTCCCATATAACCCCAGAAATACATCCACAGATTTAGAAACAATAAACGAATAGCTTGAAAGTTACACCCGCTTTCCAAAAAAGCATCCGTCAACTATTCGCTAAGTTGCCTTACAGACCACCGAGAAGACCACCGAGAAGTTCGCCGAGGAGGGAAGTGAGACCAAGGCCGCTGATGATGGAGAGGACGGGCCCGATGAGGATCAATAGAGGGCTAAGGAGACCCCCGACCAACCCAAGAACGACGGTCAACAAGCTGAAAACCAAGGTTCTGTTGGGTCGCAATGTCAGGAGTCAGCATTCCCACGCATCAAACATAGATATTTACCCGAGCGTAGACAACAAAACAGAGATCACGGAGTAGATCGTGATGTCAACAACGAGGAGGACAGTGCTCGCAGCCGTGAAGATGAGCTGTTGGATGTTGGATGAACGTTAAGTGCTCAAATATAGAGTGGGCATATTTCAGCGGGCAGACACACGTTCACAAGTTCAGCGACAATGGAGGCGACGTCGGCGACGGCGAGAATAGTGAGACCGTCGACAGAAGCCAAGATCACTTCAAGAGGCAGCCCGACAAGCAGGGTGAGGTCGCTGACAGCGCCAGTCACGGCGGTGCCGATGCTACTAATGATGGGAGTCAGGATCTCCTGTGTTGCGTTCTGAGGCGTAGCGTAGACTACATCAATTGTTAGCATGCAACCGTGAAGTCGCGCGCCGATACTTACGCAGCTGGTTAGCCAGGGGCGTAACAGTGTTGCTGAGGCCAGCAAAGACGACAGCAACAGATGCCGGGGTCTGGCGTTCGATCACAGGGCTGGCGAACACGCCGAGGGCAGCAGTGAAGATGACAGAGGCGATTGCAAAGGCACGCATTGTAGGAAGGAGAACGAAGTGGAAGTGGTAAGAACTCGAGTGGTGGAGTACTTGGGCGATAAAGGACCGACTGTAGGGCTTAAATACCTCGATCCCGCATACACTGCCTCCGATAGAAGGAGTTGCAGGTGAGAATTATAAATCGCTCACCTGATAGACCTCAGGAGGCATCCCAAGCGTGGAACTGCGATGCCTGAAGGAACACGGTCTTCTGGTTGGAGGGACACAGACGAGAACTCCGAGGGAGGGAGAGGGCCCATGCGAGTGCGTGCCTGGTGATTTATTGTACTAGCCGACATCATTTGACCTGTCGAGTCGGACTCTCAGGTCAGACCTGTAACGAATCACGGCGGACCAGCGTTAGCCCCCTTTGTGTTCAACTAATCGGTGGTCAGAATTTGTTTTATATTGGCTGCCGTTCACATCTGCACCTTTATGACGGGAGTGAGCTGTCTGTGGAGGACAGAACTTCGCCCACGAAGCACGATGTACTGCAGGTCGTTGGAGAATGAACTTTATATCCACATGCTTAATGATGTTTGTGGGGATGATGATAATTAGTCGTGGGGCAGTATTCATGGGCAAGCTGGGCTTGAGCCCCTATCAGTGCGTTTGCCACCAATGGGGGAACGCGTACGCCAACAAAGAGAAGACGACGCGGAAGAATACGGAGAACGCTGAGCACGAGACTCGCCCAATAAGTTGGCATCTGGACGCCACGCCTCCGAAAGACTGATTTTAGGCCGATACCCATGGTCCCAAAGGAAGATATCAAGTTGTTGTTTCTTCGGGGGTAAAATGTCGATCCTCTTCCCATGCAGTCCCAATATTTGGTTTGGGATGTCATTTAGCGAATCCCACCTTTATTCACGACACGCACCTGACAAGAGCAGAGACGAATACAACATGCATTAGTACCGCATTTTTGGTCGTGTACTGCACCCGACTGACTACTCGCACTCTGATACCCCGAGCGCAGAAAGTTGGAAATAACTTATCCAGAAACGCCTGGATCATATTTTGTGATCATGCGTGGAGGATGATTGAGGCGAGTCGGAGTCCCAGATGCGTCTGTTCCGATGTCGCCATCCAAATTATTGATGGGTCAATCGGTCAGTGCGGGAAAATAATTTAATAAATACAGCAAAGGTTACAGTATTCCCACCCTCCGAAAACACAGCGTTGTGGCACTTGCCAAGGCAAGAACACTCTCGAAATACACCGCTGATTTTCAGTGTGCCTGCTACTGGTGATTTTTTTATGAGACTCTTGACAAGGTGATGCCCTATTATCGATTCTATACTAGCCTGCCTTGCAATTGTAGCAGGAGAGACTAGTGCATTGCAGCTTGAGTAGCAAAATCTACCACACGCGATTCTCATTCCACCAGTACATACGAATCAACCATCGGTACATAACTTACAATGTTCCCAAAGTTCATATACAAGAAGTTGGACAGGACTCCGGTTGTGTATGTGTCATGTGCCATCTGACGGCCCTGTTTCAACCAGCCAGTCTTCGTTCCGATGACCCATGGGTTCACCGTAAAGTGACTCATGACTCTCTCAAAACGACCGAATTCAGATCACGCTAAGCGACCTCACCAGCCACAGGAATCCCTGCATACTCATCATACCCGAGCGCGAGGTTCAGGTTCTGTTTGCAGAAGAGAGAGCGTCAGCGTTCATCCCAACGACAAAATCAACGAAAAAAAATCACTAAAATGAAACGAAAACACACCTGCAAACACTGCGTGGCAGCCCCCTTCAGCAGATTGTCCAGCCCCCCAACCACGACCACCCTCTCCCGCCCACTGTGCACCTGCACCCCGCCTACCACCCACCCATGTCGCCCCTGCACATCGCCAAGCACCGGAACGGCCTTTTGCACGCGCACGAGCCGCTCGCCCGTGTAGTACGCGGCATACATTGACGCGATGTCCGCGCCGCCCAATGCAGACGTAGAAAGCGGGAACGAGAGCGTGCTCAGGATGCCGCTGAAGAACGGGGCGACGGTGGGTATGAACCCGACCTGCATCCGTGGCGTGGTGGGAGAGGCGGCCCCGGGAGGCGAGGACGGCGCGGAGAGGAGCCGAGACAGGTGCCACCCGGCCTCTCGCTCGTGTATGTGGTCCGTCAAAGAATACGGCCGTATGCCGCCTTCTAGACTTGTGGGCGTCACCTTGGGCAGCGTCACTGGAGGGCCGCCTGAGGATCCTTCGGCGGGCTGGGTGATGGTTCCGGCACCGCTGTACCCGGAGACACCGAACACAGTGGGCCAGGCGGGGGGCGAGAGGTACGGGAGGAGAGGGGCGATGAGGAGTTGAGTCGAGGTGGCGTAACACCCGGGGTTGGAAATCCGTTTGGAGGCGCGGATAGCAGAGCGGCCGTAGAGTTCTGAGCGAGGTCATGTTTGTGTTGGAGTTGGTAGCAAGCAAGTCGCAAGAACGAAATCAAAAAAAAAAAGAATCGGTTATTATCAATTCCAAAATACGCATTCTATACAGGAGCAGAACAAGAGAACGACCCCTCACCAGGCAACCCGTATGTCCACCCTTCCTCGAACCTATAATCCGCGCTCAGGTCAACCACCACACTCCCTTCTCCTTCCTTCTCCTTCGACCCTCTTTCAACAGCATCCACGAACGGCTTACACACACCATTAGGAAGCGCCATCACCCACGCATCAACCTCGCCTCCTTTTTCCATCCTCTCGACGTCTTCGACGGACAGGTTAGTGTGTGTGACGGAGGACTTGCTGTACCCTTCGAGTGGGTACCCTTCCAGGACGCGAGATGAGACGTGCGTGAGGGAGAGGTAAGGGTGCGTATTCAGGAGGGAGGTGAGCGCTTGGCCGGTGTACCCGCGGGCTCCGATGAGAGCGACACGTTTTGGCTCTGTGGAAGGAGTGGGGGTAAGCGCAGGCGCGTGAGTTGCGTATCCCCTAGTCCGGCCCAGCATTCCAGCACCCCGGGCCAATGTGGCGAAGCCCCTGGTCCCATTCAGCCCCACTCCAGATCCGGCACCACCCAAGTACGCTTTCGCAAGTCCCACAGGTAGATACGCCCTCTCCACTCTGCCGCTGTCCTCCAGGCCCCTCACAACTTTCTCCACTTCGCTCACATCGCTGATGCCGTACCAGAACAGTGAGCGCCCTGAACGGGTGAAGGACCCTTCGGCACGATCAAAGTGCCATGAGCGGTCGATCATCTCTTCGCCCTGGGCTACGTGGGGAGCAGATGAAGGGGAGGGCGCGGTGGGTGGAGAAATCGAAGCCGTCCAAACGAGCTGTCTGTTATCCTTCTTTACCGCGTTCCACACGTTATCAAGGACCCCATTCAGCACGCCAGAGCGGGACGCGAGGAGCTTGGTCAACACTGGGGTCTTTCCCTCGGGGTGTGACACGATAGCGACCGCGTCGAGGGGTTCGTCGGCATATATAGACCATTCTCCTTGTTTGGCATTTTCGAGAGCGGAGAGGACACCTGCGACGCTTTCCTTGCCCACTCGGATGGCTTCGTCACGGTCACAAATGACTTGGCGGAGTCGGTCTTTACCGATACTTTCTAAAGTTTGATGCTTGAGAAGCTTGTACCCTCGTCGGATGAGCGTGCCGGCGCCGGAATCAGTGAAGAGTTCGCGTTGCAGGTTGGGGGCAGAGATGACGGCGACGGAGGAGGAGCGGGGGAGGACGTCTAGGAGTTCTTTGAATTCGCGCAACTTGAGCTTGGTACCGTATTTGACCCAGGATTCTTTCATGAGTTGGTCGTATTCCTTTCGTCCATCCAGTGTGGTTAGAACGTCTCAAGAAATAGAGCAAAAAAAAGACCCACCTCGTCAAGATTGATGACATCCAACTTCTCCCCAGTTACACCGTGGAACATCCCTCCCTTGTCATTGAGAAACACGATTTTCATAGGCTGCAGCTCCTTTGCCAATTCGCCAGCAGCAACATCCGCATTGACGTTCAGAATTTGCCCGTCGTTGCTTTCTGCGAGACTGCACAATATGGGTAGGGCACCCGCGCGAATAGAAGCCTCGAGAGGACGCTTATCGACTCGGGTGATCTTGCCGACGAGTCCATATTTAGAGGGATCGAGCGCTGTGGCGGTGAATACGCCTGAGGTGATAGGGCGGGCGCGAGTACCGAGTTTTTCGAGGGCGCCTACTAGTTTGAGGTTTTCTTCGAGGAAGACGCGACGGGCAATTTGAAGGGTTTTGGCGTCTGCATTGAGGTTTGAGTCAAAACGAGAAAGGCCAAATGAGAGGGATGATGACGGATAATAAAATAAAAATAGTCCACACGCGGGAGGTGGAGATGTTACACGCAGTTCCCCGACGACATGGAAAGAACCAGAAACGCACCTGTGACCCTAATTCCATCTATGTACTCTGGCTTGACTCCCTCACTCTCCAAAATATCATTCATCTGCGGTCCAGCGCCATGGAGCACGACAGGGTACAGTCCCACACGGTAGAGGAAACTGAGGCTAAGAGCAAGCTCGTCGAGATCATCGAGGACAGCGCCTCCTATTTTAATGACTGCGAATTTGGCAGGTTGGGAAGGGTGTGAGGAGGACGAGAAGATGCGGAGGTGACGTTCGACTTCGCGTTTTGTACCGAGAGAGTAGAGGAGACGGGTGATCGTGTCCTGGAGGTCAGTGTCGGTGATAGTTAGTTCCTGAGAGTGCTGAAGGAAGATGAAAGGGAACTTACTCGGTCAGTCTGAGCAACGGATTGAATGGACCTGACGGAAATATTGCCCCTACGACGGACAGCAGTGAGTGCAGTTTGACGCTGGCTGGCAACAACGACGGCTTTTCTGGCCACTGCCACTCTAGATGGCAGGGTCGCAGCACGAGTAGACAACATTTTAGTCGGTGTGTGCAGCGTAGAGTATGTGTGGGGTGATGGTCACGGTGGTGAAGAACCGAAAAACAGTACTGAGTAAGGGACAACCAAATTGACGGTGTGACTCAAAGTCAGGCTAGCAGGACAACTCATGCCCACTGATGATTTTATACGCACAAAGAACGACGAGGAGGCGAGTATAATGCTGTTGGGTGCTGTGTATATCATAAATGAACGTTCCACTCGCGAATCTACCTCACAACAATCACAGCAACTTGACCTCTCCATCCTGTCCAAGTGTCCAAGTTAAATCTTCAGTTTTCTGGAACACATGCACCAGGCGGTCTCGTATGAAGTACAATGTTTCACGCAAGTAAATACGGGCTCAGGACAGGTCGGAGATCACCAGTGTCGACGAGCCTGGCCGCCTTTCTGTCGCATTTACTGATCTTGCCATGGACTCTAGCTTTACCCTCGATCCTCGACCAACTTCCCAACCGTGCATGCAACATTCTTCCCAAGTAAAAGGCCCCATGTCAAAGCTACCAGATGTAGCCCAGTCGTATCCCGTTGGGACTAGTTCTTTGGTCGACTAGGTTCAGGTCATGCATCCAGTTGTCCATTAGATCGAGGACTTGGAAGTTCAGATCCAGGTGTAAGAACGGAGACCTACCAGGCACCAATACACGGGGCAGTGTCCAATAAACACCGTTAGCGCCCGTTCGAAGGTATCGATTAGGGTTGATCTAAAACCACAGGCCGGTTGAGCCTGCCGCAAGAGCGATCTGCAAAGGTCGTGAGTCCTAGCTTCACCTGCCTCAGCATCGCACTTACCCTCGAACTCTGCAAGAGCAGTCTGCAGCACCTCCTCGATATTATTACAGTGTTTGAGCCTGAAAGATCGAGGTGATCACCAAAAGCGCTGGGCCATGCTGCCGACCACTCAGGCTCAGGCTTCACCCGGATCAGATGCACTTGCACCCCCGGACACAACGATTACAGCGCATCTCTGCCTCGTTTGCCGTCAAGCTGGTCATCTCGTTCGAGCATGTCCTTATCTCACTCAAGGCAGTCGCGAAGACAGAAACTCGGGTTTAAGACTTCCCGCTGACCTTGACGCAACGCGCCTATCGGCCGCCTTCCATACCCCACTCTCACCTATGAACAGTGACCGATCCATGTCACAACTCCAATCGCTATGTCCGAGGTGCCAGCACCTAGACATCCCCAAAGCCTTCACATCCTCCGTCCCTTTTACACTGAACGACAAAGACTCAGATAACGCCAAGAGGGCGAAGAAGAAAGTCCTTAAAATGTGCAGTCTGGGTCCCGTTCTGAACCTTGAGCTACTCTCCACGTGTCCCCTCTGTCGTCTGCTCTTCGACATCACCTATCTCACAGGCGACGATATCCTCGATGTCACGAGCCCCCTGAGGGGCCCCACGGAAGGCCAACTGCTTCTTGTCCCAGCATGGACAGCAAATCGTGTTGAGCGTGAGTTCCAGTGGCCGGGCTACCAGAAGGGGCAGGGCGTCTATGCAAAATGCTTGTACACTGCCGTCAAACCGGCTTCGGACGATTGGTCGTGGGGAACGTCACTCGTGGATTGGGCCATCGACGCCATCGCCATTGAAGATGTGGGCCGAGGTCAGCAACAGCAAGCTTTGGGCGTGAAGAGGGTGGATCCGCAGACGGCTGACTACGAAATGATGAGTGGGTGGCTGCATCGCTGCGGGGAGCTGCACCGTGTAACGTGCAGCCCTGCGTGGTCAGAAGGCCTGCGGATGATCAAACTTGTGGACGTGGAGACGCGCCAAATCGTTGCGTATCCTGCTGGACGCTGCGATTACCTTGCTCTGAGCTATGTCTGGGGAGCTGTCATTCAGGCAGGCTACAAGCTGGGGGATACGCTCCCGAAAAGTCCTACTACGATCGAAGATGCAATGGTAGTCACTCGCAAGCTGGGTAAACGCTACTTATGGGTGGATTCCCTCTGCGTCAATCAGGAGGATAAGGAAGAAAAGGTCACACAGATCGGCCTTATGAGCGCCATATACAGCGGCGCATGGGCTACGATCACCGCCATGTCCGGACAATCTGCACACAGCGGGTTGCCCCGAGTTGGCTTGCATGAGGGCCTCATCCCTCAACTAACATGCGAAATCGGCGGGAAACGACTACTGTCCACCATGCCAACGCTTTCTCGTCAGGTCTCGCAGTCGCCCTGGGTGAAAAGAGCCTGGACGTTCCAAGAAGGTATGCTCTCACCCCGGCGACTCTTCTTCACGAAGCACCAGGTCTACTTCGAGTGCAACTCGGTCCAGTGTTGCGAGTCGCTTGACGACTCAAACTCTCCATTCCATCATTTGACTGACGAGCAACGACGAACCGTCCTGGAACGGCTTATCGACTCCGGAACACCCTCAGAGTGCGTGTTAGGTCAAGGGGTCCTCAGAGATCCATTCCGTCCCTTTTCTACCAAGAACGGCGAGAACAGAGACCAGGAGAACACGGGCGACCCACTTCTGAAGTACGTGAAATTGGTGTACGCATACACCTCGAAGAAGATGACCAACGATGAAGATGCCATCAACGCATTTTCGGCCGTGCTGACTCGTCTGGAAGAGTGCCACTACAAACGGGGCTTCTTGTACGGTCTACCGTTAGAAGACCTCCCACGCGCTTTGCTGTGGACTCACGTCACTGAGACACCCCGTCGCAGAACTGGGTTTCCCGCCTGGTCTTGGGCAGGATGGGAAGGCTTAGTCAAGCCCATCTTGGTGAAAGGAGCACGCGTCGTGGAGAAGGCAAAGGAGCCTCCACTGCGAGTTTGGAAAACCGACGTCAATGGGTCCACAGAACTGATATACGAATTCAATCCTAGCCAATGGGTTGAACGGGATGGTTCAGCAGCGTCCGACTCGGATCACGAAGATAGTGAGGATTGGGAAAGCGAAAGGAGCAGCGCCACAGATGAAGGGGGTTCCGCAGACCCAGTTGGCAGTGGAGCAGATGATAGCCCGGAAAGCGGCGAAGTGGATGGTAAGGACTCTATGCGATCGCAGACAATCAATGATCCGAACACTTGCACCAGGAGAATTTGCGTGCTCGTATCCGTTACACGACTCAGACCAATCCCAATCCCAATCCCAATCCCAATCCCAATCCCAATCCCAATCCCAATCCCCGCAGCCAGTCTGTAAGACAGACCCTGTGCTCGAAGTAGCGAAGATCATGCTCGACGACGGATTAGCACCTCCGGCGAACTTGAAGATCGACCGCGGCGCGTTAGTCATCGAGGGGCTCGTCATGCAGCTCCGTTTCAAGAAAACAAGACCACAATCATGGCCAGACAGCACGAGACAACACGAACCTGACGACGTGGATGACAACATGAGCGCCGATTCGCAGCAATGCACGGTCAAACTTCCTGGTAGCTTCCGGGAGCATCAGCTTCAATTCTATGGTGGGAATGGTAAAGAGGTTATCAACGAGCGACATGGAACGATGCAGCATTTCCTGCTCTTGGCGCGAGAGCATGACGGTTCACAGCTTTGGAATTCCATGCTACTCGTGGACTTGGATGGCGAGTCGGCGAGAAGAGTCGCTGTTGCCAGCTTAGGAATCGATTGGTTTGAACCTGGATTATTGGGAAGTACAAACCCTCAAAGGAAGTTGTTGAAGTTGGTATGAACTGCGACAGTCGTTACTTGTCATGGTTGGAAGTGAGAAGCGAAGAAAGACTTGAGCGTGTCATACATTGTCATCTTGATAGAACTCGTGATCGAAAAGAACGTCAAAAGTAAATGCAGGGCAGACCAACCGTGCGCCATCCTCCCAAGGTTCGTCGCGGACAACGCTGAGTTAGGGATTATTCAGGACTCGCATAAAGAATGAGTACATGGCACTGCGAAAGAAGACAATGATAAGGCAGGAAAACTGGCAAGACGTACAACACTGTTAGTGGTACTGGACATCATTGAAACGAAATTGGCGAAGATTAGTTCATTGCAGCACCTCGTGACTGAGCCTCAAGCTCTTCTATGCGTCTCTGAAGCCCCCGCTCCCGTGCAGCCAATGCAGCATGTTCCATCTCTAATGCAGCCCGTTCCTCAGCTCGTCCCTGTTCAATACCTTCTTCTCGTCCTTTCACTATACCTTCTTCTCGTCCTTTCACTATACCTTCTTCTCGTCCTTTCACTATACCTTCTTCTCGTCCTT
>MU127446.1:314850-342033 GCA_014904945.1 Gyrodon lividus
TCTCGTCCTTTCACTATACCTTCTTCTCGTCCTTTCACTATACCTTCTTCTCGTCCTTCTTCTCGTCCTTCTGCTCGAAGGGCCTGTTGTAGCTACCAAGACAACATGAGCAACAACACCCCAAACAAAGCATATACTCACTGCTTCCTGTTGTCTCATCTCCTCCTCCTCCCTTTCCTGTATAGCCAACCTCTCGCCGTGGTAGGCAGCACACACAGCCTGGACGCTGTTAGCCATTGGAATTCCTAGACCGCGATAAGTGCCGCCTCTTCGGGCATCGGGGGCTTGTCTGTGTATAGGAAAGAGCTGTGCAAGAGCTTCGTAAATCGTCTCGGCAAACCAATAGCATTGGTTTTGATAAGCGTTGTACGAGGGAGCGTGGCGACTGGTCACGTTGAACAAGGTGGCTAGCTCTAGCACTGAAGGTCGGGTGCTGTTTGCGTCGTACGTGAGGGTGCGGACAACCTCATGTTTGTCATTGAAACGAAGCGAATAGAGCCTCTTCAGGCCTGCCGAATTTTCAGTAGCAATGTATACGATATCGTATGCTGGGAGATCGCGTAAAGACAGAGTGGATGATGACGACGACGAAGGGGGTGGGTTCGAGAGCACTACCGCCTTGTTGGAAAAAGTGGGTACTCCGTTGTCGTTGGAGGTGTCAACGGTTCTGTCGGCGAAGACAAAGGCTTTCCAAGGACCTGCTGGGTGAGAGACTTGAAAACGGAGAAATTCATGCTGTTTCCCTGCAGTGCACTTGTAGTGAATCACATCTTCGATAAAGCACTGGCTTGTCTCAGCAGCATGTCCATTCAACGTGTCCAGCCACTCGTTAACAGGTAGAATAGTGAAAGCTATCGACTGGATTGAGGTGAACACTCCTTCTATCTCGGGGGGTGAAGAGTCCGGAGACGCCATGAAAGAGCGAATAACTTTCGAGAAGAACTGCGGGATGTTTGACCAAGAACTTCTCTTGCCCCCCATGATGCTTGTGCGTGTTCTTATTAGAAAAAAGATGCAGAAAGCGATAAGAATCAGCTGAGTTGGGTTTTGCGAGTGAGCAAGATTAAAGGTGCACTCGAGAATCGATTGTAGACCAACTGTCAGTCATGTTTTTCCGGGGTACAACAAAGCCTTGCAAATCGGACTCACAAGTTTGGGAGTTGACACCGATCATCACCAGACACTTTCGTTGCCTTTTGGATAAGGGTTTGCATCTTCACTGCAACGATGCCGCTATGGAGCAAAAGGGAAGGTCGAGACTGACTGAGCGTCATCGCAGAAGAGCTGGTTCAATGTCACCTGGTAAGTCATTGTCATGCAGCGCGGAACGCACTGACTCGAGCTTGGACAGACTTTAAAATGTAAAGTGACCACAATCATCTATATCGAGGATTTATCTAGGACAACCCCGAAATCCTTCTTACCTAGATCTGGTGTGCCCATCATGATGCTGTCTTACCAGCCTCGAGGTAGACTGAATCCAGACATCGGATGGCCATGGAGTCCGGTGAGGCAGTCATTAAATAAAGAGTCGAGTCATTTTCTTTGCCTCGTGTGCTGCCCACTACCTAGTGATAATTTCACAATCAATCGATGCCTCTTTCACTCAGCTTCTGGTCTGGCAGTCGGGAGACACGACAGCCAGCAGAATACATAGGGAAAATACGGGACATCAGGCTTAGCGACATGGTCTAGTCCTGCTCCTACGTTCTAGGGACGAAACGCCCAAACACCGCGTACGTAGAACACAGACGGCACCCAATCTTGTTAGTCCTCCAGCGGCCTCCTGCTAGTTTCTCCCTGCCCACACATCTCAGTCCTCTTCCTGGGCCGGTGATCCGACTTTCCACCTGTTTCTCCACCGTGTGTTAATCCACGCCTCATTTCACGCCGCACAGGTTATTTCTGCGGACTCGTCTTCGACGAACTTCTAGCTTTCTGTCCCCTCGCCTAGACTTATTGGGCACACACCTTCGCCTCACCACGATGTGACCCACCTGTCACCGCTGCCAGAGTGAAGTGACATTTCAAGACATCAACAAGGCACGTTGTATGCCTACTCACTTCCGATCGCTCCTCTCGCGCCCAAGTTCACAGCGCCCGCAACCGACTTCCCTCATCTTTTAACGAACTGATTTTCAAGGCACTAAGACATGGTAGGATAGTATGTTGTATAATGCAGTCCAGACTCCAGTTCGTCGCACTGACGGAGCCGATGGCTTTTTGATCGTGCCCGGGCCAGGGTTGTGCTAGTGCCTTTCCCATCTCGCTTACATCTATTCATGTCCCTGTCGACGAGTGTTCAAGTTGTCCCTCTGAAGGTGCTCCACTGCACCTTGCCTAACGCCCTTCTCCTTCTACGTAGACCCCATTCGAATAGTTATCGCCCATGTCGGATCTAGACTTGGCTGACATCCAAGAGTCCACGAAGTGTCCGACCATCGACATGACTCTACAGCACTGTACAGTTAATGAACAATAGTTTGCTCTATCTCGCAACAAGAGCTGGATAGATTGTAGATTCCACCACACCGTGACACCCACAGACATACACTACACGATCATGATAGAAGATGGTTGTAAGAATATACAGTAAATGACCCCAATGCCAATGCCGTGTTCCAGATGACATACAGTTGCTAGTTATCATGGTCGCATCTGAAAATGAGAAAGCGAAAAGAGAGAGGGGAGAGAGGAGAGAAGATGGAAACAAAATTTTTGTCATGCGTATCATTATCATCTCATCACAACGAAAAAAAGAAACGTCAAAAGTCAGTGCGAGACAGACTATGTAGACCACCACGGCTGCGTCGGACCACGGCTGCTCCCGCTAGTCGGGTCCGCGCTATCGCCAGGCCCAGCTGGCCCCGGATATCTCGCCCGCCTGACAACTCTGCCAAACGCGACGTCCTCCCAAGGATTCGTCTCAAGCTCACTAGGGACCTGAACAGAAGAACCCATAGATAGGCGATGCTGAGAAGAAGGATCAAGAGCTGCATTAGCAGGCTCTAAGTTGAAAAGGGTATTGTACGTTTGTGACGTCCGACTTGTCACCATCACAGGAGACTCCGTGGAATTAGTGAAGACGACCGTGGGCGCCTCAAGTCTGGCAGCAGACAGGGGACCCGTCGACAACGGTGCCACAGTTGGTGCCGGTGCACCTGTGAACGCGACAGAGGACGAGGGCGCAATGGCGAAGCTGGGGCCCCCGGGTGGTCCGCTGGGCTCAGATCTACGAACGAAAGGTCTCGACGACATGTCAAAGAAGTATGGCACCGACATCGAATTACGAGGCTCATTTCTCGAGTCTGGCTCCGAAGCCGGTGCACGAGGCACAATCAGTTGTTCAAGAGCAGAGCGGCCAGCAGACACCATTGACGACCTTCCACCGTGCATGGGTTCATCAACAGCCATGCTTGAATCTGGTCCTCGTCGGGCCAACAGTGACATTGATCCCAAATGATGCAGTGAATGGGGATCTGTGCTAGAGTGTCCGGTTGTCGGACGAGAGGGCGAGGACTGAGGCAGCTGGGGTGGGCGATGATAATGCACATGGTGATGAGGGTGCACATGCACACGGTGTGGGTGAGTACGGTCAATATACATGCCGTGTAAAGGCTGATCTTGGGTGTCGCGTGTGGCTGCATCGTGCCGCCCGAGGCCAAGTCGAGGGGACTGAGAGGATTGCTCGACGGACGGAATTCTGGCTTCAGCTATGCGGGAACCATTTTGATTTGCAATACGCTCGAAGACCATAGCACTAAAAGACAGAGGTCTTGCACTCAACTGGAGGGACCGGCTTTGACCCGCAGCGGAGCCACTCCCACTTGCTTCATTGTTCGTCCCAGGGGAGGAGTGATCATGACGTTGGGGACAGTGTCCTCGAGTGAGTTGGGGAGAAGCCGTTTTAACCTTTTTGCGACACACTGGGCAGGTATTAGCTGTCCTCAACCATTGCTGCAAACAGCCATCAGCAATGTACGACAACTCTAGATGGACGCAACGACACCCACCTCCAAACAGTTTTTGTGCAGCCAGTGCGGACACTCCAAGAGCCTCGTAACGACATCCGAGGACTCGTACTAAACAACGAATGGGTCAAACAATGCTATCGATAATATGAGAGTGTACTCACGTCGTCTAAACAGATGGGACATCTCGTCTCACTGTCCTCCTTCCGCCATTCCTTGAACGTCCCACTCGGGAGCGAGGCGATCACATCCTCAGGAGTAGCCCTGGATCGAACCTCCCCAAGCGCATTTGACAGCGACAACAAAGCCTCGTACGAGTCATCAAACATCTCATCAGGCTAAATCAAGGGGCAATCGTCAGAACCACCAGGCATACCTGTACACATGTCCGCCAACGAAAGATCACATACCATGTAATCACCGATGTTTCCCCTCCTTGCTATGACAGACCTTAACATCCCCGGTCTGAATGCCCTTATTCCATCACCATTCCTATCTAACTGTAATCTCTGCCTCAGCGAACGCAGACGAGGCCTTTGTTCCTCCGAACGATTGGCCATGTCCGACGACACATCGGGTCCCCTCGCGGGAGCTGTCGTCAGGGTCGAGGGTTGGGTGAAGGAGCTCCGAGGACCAGATAACGAGCGCCACGGCGCCTCCCGACGAGGCGTTGTTGTCGCTGACCCCTCCGCAGCAGCGGTATTGACGACCCACTGAGGAGGGTGTCCGAGAACCCTGTGTGAATCGGGGCGTGAAGCTGGTTCAGATGTGTTCGTGACAGAAGCCGAAGACGCTCTTCTATGGCCCGCGACCTGAGGACGTGCTCCGAGCGGATGTGGAGGAGACCTTTGTCTTGAGGAGGTCGAGGAGCCGTCTCCAGATGCCCCCGTTGCGTTCGACGACGGGGGGTTCGCAAGTCGCGCCCAGCGTGACCGTATAGAGCCTCCAAGTCCAAGCGAAGTCCTCCTACTCTCGGTATCCTCACCTCCATTCCGATTCCCACTCCCACTTCCATTTGCATCAGTCCTCTCACCCCTGAAAAGCATCGTCAAACCCGACGGCGCATGGTCATGTGTATGGTCATGATGGTCATGAGGATGTTGGTTCCGATCCATCAAATAGTTTCTCCTTGCATCCTCGTGCGGATGGTGCAGGCTCTCCAGAAGCCTAGCTGGTACAAACCTGTCACGATCACGCTCTCTATCCGCCTGACGACCATTGTTTCCATTCTGTGGAAGAGCCGTGCTGAAAGGATGTGGGCTTAATCTCGTTGGATCCGGCGAAGGTACGGGTCTATTGGGTGTCGTGGTATTTCGATTAGGGTATTGAACGCGTCCGTCAGAGTCAACAGTCACGCTGCCCCTTCGGAGGATGGTAAATCCAGGACGCAGATTAAGGTTGAGAGGCACTTGTCGTCGAGATAGGTCTTGGGCACTACCAAAGCGAAACAGGTAAGGTGAGTGACTCTTGGAATATCCCAGACCCAGATAGCATCTTACACTTGGGTAGCTTGTGACCGAAGCCTTTCACGGGAATACGTGCGCTAACACCTCCTCTCAGAAAAAGTGCCATAAAATCGACTATCGTGGCAAAACGCACCAAGTTATCAAGCAAGTCATCAAAATCCACGTCGCTCCCGCTGTCATCTGCATCAAGTCCCGAAACAGTCGGAGATTCGGCCACACGCCCAGGAATTACAGGAGACACCGCAGTCTGGGCACGAGTCCGAGCACTAGCACTAGCACCAGCACCAGCACCAGCACTCCCATCCACAGATGGCGCCTGATTCACCTCTGCGTTCCTCCTCAACGAGTCCCTGAACAACCCAGATTGGAAGGACGAGAGGTTCAGATTGCTGTACGAATATTGACCGCCGTTTGTTGTCGTCCCCGTCGTCATCGAGGAGCTCGAGTCAACTTGGGGTGGGGGTGGTCGCGGTTGCACCGACAAAGACGAAGGACGACGAGGAGATTCCTCTCTTGCTGGGGTCATCAAGCCGAGACTATAACTTGATGCCAGAAGTTCCTCGCGTGACCGGTCCCTCTCCCTCTCCCTCTGCCATGCCCACTCCTGTTCCCGTTCCCGTTCCAGCTCCCTCGCCCGATCCCACTGACGGTCCGGCACCCACTCGCGCGCACGATCCCTCGCAGCCCACTCCCTCGAAACCCTCTCCGTCTCCTCAAAAAGCTCCGAGAAAGGCTCAAGTGCATGTGTGATTACAGGATCCGCCATCGCCGGCCGCACAGGCCCGGGTCCAGGCACACGCGAGCCCAGAGCCACCACCGACTCCAGGCTGGGAGTTCCAGGTACTGAAGCATCGCCACGTTCACGTTCACCCCTCAAATTCATCAGCCACCGGACTTCTGACTCATCATCAGCATCGGAGCTCAATTGAAGACGGCGCGCGCGAAAGCGTTCGAGAGCGAGCGCGTGTCGCCGTTCAGAGGCGCTTTCGGACATGAGGGAGTTGGAAGATGGGATGGAGGACCATGAGGAGGAGGAATAGAGACGGGAGTGGAAGTCTGGGGGACGAGACTGAGTGGTGGCGGTGGCTGGGTTAGCGTTGGTCCGTGCGTGAGCCCTTGTGCTTTCGCCAGGAGTCTCAGATGCACGGGAATGAGGAACGAGGTCTGGATTGACCAAAGTAAGATTTCAAGTACAAGCATCTTCATCAGGGACACTTACCCGCTATAAACGAGTAGCGAGGCGGAGGTTGGAGGTGGTTTTGAGACGCGGCGAGTTCTCGCGCTGATGGCCTGCCTTGCCGGGCGGACTCGCCGATGCCGAAAACATCAAATACTGAGCGGACGGGTTCGCGCTCCAAAGGGTTTCTGACCACTCTTAGCGGGGCATCAAGTCGAACTTGTGACGATGATCCAGCTATAAAACTTGTCAGAAACACTAGCCAACTAAGATTAGGATGTCATTCACGAACCTTGCTCGGCTAACTGATCTCCCAAGGGTAACGACGAGCCTTCGCCTCCTGAACTCACAGATTGGATGGGACTGTCACGAAATACCCCACCTTGCCATCCGCGTGATCGGCGCTGAGAAACAGTGCCCAGTTCATCCACTACTGCACGATACCTGGCTACAAGATCATCAGAAATAATGGATGGTGATGGTGACGATGGCGACGGTGGTTCAAGGTTCGACGCCAACGGTGATGAGGGTGAAGCGGATCCTAATGACTCGATCGAAATCGACGATCTCGGGCCAAATCGCGCCGGTGCGCTATGGTCACTAGACGCAGGTCTCATGAAAGCATGGAGCTCCGAATCGGACGAGATCATGTTTCCTGAACGCTCCGGTGCGGCGGCTGACGAACTGCCGCTGACAGAGGGGCGATAAGACGGATAGGGAGGGCACCGAGAGATATTGCTATATGTGGGAGAGAACGATACAGAAGGGGTACCGGAAGAAGTTGACGGCCTTACGGCTACGGAAGCGCTGCCTGAGGAATACGGAGTGCCAGGATGAACGCTGTTAGCGCTTAGTAAAGGGTCTGGGCTTGGGTTGGACTGACCGTCGGAAGAGCTCGACATCGGACTGATGATGTTACTCGGTGCCAGGTTCACATCGGAGGAGTCGGGAAGAGTGGTACCGGAAGGAGGAAGCTCCGTACTGCCGAGAGCAAGAAAACCCGAGGAGATGGGATCCCAATCATCACGAGGAGCTGGTGGATCTTCGCCTCCGGAAGATGCCAGCGGTGGCGGTAGCGGGGAGCGTGTAACCGCAAACGAGCTACGTAGTGCCGCGATTTGGCGGTCAAAAGCTGCGAAACGCTCGAGAGAGCTTCGCAAATTATCCTCTGCCATCGCAGGGGTGGGAATGCGATTCCTTTGAGGAGAGGACGGGCGTCGTATACTGAGATGAGAATCTGCCATTTCCACATCGTGGGTGGAAACAAAAGGAGGAGACGAAGAAACGGAAGGAACTGGACAATCTACCACGTTCGCAGGCAGCGCAGACGGACCACCGAAGCTGAGATCGCTGCGTGAGCTGGACTGGGCGGTGTTGTATCCTGTAGAAACACTGCCGGAAGAAGAGGAAACATCGGTATCAGAGCTACTTGTACTTCGGGCCCTCTTATTCCTGCCCTCTCGGTTACTAGGACCACTGCTTGAGTTTGTAGTGAAGAGACGGGTGTTTCCCGAGGAGGTACTGCTGCCACTGGCTTGCAGACTATTATTCATGGAGGAGTCAGGATCAGAATCATATCCACCACATTCCTCAAACGGGCGCTTTCCATTGGAATGCAGATTAACACGGTGAACCTGAGAAGAATGATAGTTAGAGGACGAAGACATTTGTGACGACCAAACGAGTTGGTCTGCAAATGTTGAAGGTGATGGAAGAAAAGGACAAAGGGACGTTTGACGGCGTCGAACAGCTGCCTTGTAGTAATTTTTGTTTCGCCAGGCGTCTGTTAGCTTGAATGAAATAGCAAGGCTGGCCCCAGCCTGGTTGGCAGCAAAAGCACACTGGGAAATGTAACAACAACAACGCCACACCGCAGTCAGTACCGATTGGTTAGCCCCAAGTTCGGTCCCTGCTCGGCGTAAAATCTTTTTCACTGCTTCCACCACAGCATCATGATGTCTTTTGGCATGACAATCAGTACATGTTCGCATGAGAAACCAGTTTATGCATCGTGTGTTAAGTCTTTTCTACTTGTCGGTATCACCCTGTGTGGTATGTGTATTTTTCAAGTTCTCCTCGAACGCGAACATTCCCATCGTGCCATCGGGAACGACACCTTTCATACCAGTGGATTAAGTGACCTCTTCCCAGACGGCCTACTAAGGCTATAAACCGAGCCCGGCGACCACTGTGGCATCTGCGGTGACAGGGGCGAAAGAGGCACTGGGGACAGGCCCTGAGCACACACCTCAGAGAAAGGTGTCAATCTCGGTACTCCACAAGGCTCCGCATGGGCCTTCCGCATCTTCTCTACAGCGTCCTCCATCCCATCAAGGGAGCTACTTATTCTCTATAGGGCACCTCGTCAGCAAAGTCCCAGACAGCAGAAGATTGTGTGTGTGACTCACTCTCAAATACCACAACGAAGTGAAGCCGCATCCCAGCATGACAGCCAATACCGCCCCAACCAACGCAGCCACCAACAACGTCAGAAATTCACCCATCCTCAAGGCCAAAATACCGGACCCATTCCCTAGCCATCTGGTGGCAGCAATCACAAGCCCAGACTCGATACCCCCAATCCCCGAACACGCATCCACCCCCGTGGTCGCATTCGCCGTCGATGTAGCTGCGAAACGACACCGCAGTCAGTATGCATTCTTCGCGTTCTCGGACGAAATGCAAAACAACACCGACCCTGTACGCTCAGAATTAACACACTCCCTGGTCCAATCCTGGCCTCCTCTCCTGCCCCTGCCCCTATCCCACTCGTCATATCCGGATCTACCTCCAACGCTTTCGAAATTCCCGTCGTAGGAGGCAGCGTCTCATCATCAGGTGCCATATTCTGTGACCTACATCCAACACCCCACGGAAATGACACCCCCCACAACGACATGAAATTCAGACCACCGCTCACTCCATGTCAAGTATATTTGGGACGTACGTTGCATAACCCATGATCGCCCTTGCCAACGGTGGTAACCCTGGGGAGGACGAGGGTATTCCCCCTTGTGTCGGCGCCCTAAAGTAGTAAGGCCCGATCTCCAGCATAGGCGCAGCACCCGTAGACCCAGTAACAGCGAGAACGAGAACGGTGACCATCAGCCAGAGTATGAAATTCATGGTAATGATGATGCGTCGGTATTCGTCAGGCCTCAAGAATCGCAGCTCTCTCGATCGGTAGTCTCCCTCAAGTTTCATCTTTAATAATCCTAGACGAAACAATGGTGAGGACTTGGTGTACTCGCAAGAAGCGGCGGCAGCTCCTGTGCGGTGGCACCATACTAATAACTAGTTCAAGAGTATTGCATTACAGCGTACAGGATCTGGCCCACTCACATGCCAAATATGGCACCCGCGCCCCTACCACACTCGAGTACCTCCTCAACTCCACATGCAAAACAACTCGCGCGCATGTAGTACTAGTAACGACAGCCACCAAATGGGACGTACACCGGCCGAATAACCTCGAGGCGCCTGCCAGCTCAGCGGCCCGGGACTCCCAAATTCACGACTCGTTACATCGTTCTGGATCCATAGCCCAGGCGCAAAATGTAACGACGGCGCACACATGGTTGATGTGGTTGGAACGTTGTATGCTTCCGCGGCGCCCGACACATGGCGGCTGTTGGAATGACATGAACGCGAACGGGAGAACACGATCCAGTATTGGCTTCTGAGAGCTTCTGAAATTCCAGGTCTTTTCCGTCCTGTTATCTCATGAATGATCACCTATCCTGGATCCCTATAGTGCCTACCCTATCCGCCCACCAACCGCCCACATAATGTGACATACGTGTGCACATACAACAACGCATCGTTGTACAAGATTGTGGCTGCCAATCAACACCAGCCATGGCAACACTCCTAGTAAAGATGGAAATAGGTGGGAAATCACATCGATGAAAAGCCTCGAGGTAGAGATCTGAGAGGGCACGTGGCGGCGCCTTACCACACCTTCCCATGTTCTTTCTTTCCTTCTTTGATTTATGACTTGGTTCTGTTTGTGAGCCGACGTCGGACGAGGTCCCTGTGCTATCCTTGACCTGAGCTGGGTAAGCGTAGTCAGCCAAACAAACTCAGTGATTCTGGTATCATTCTCACCCCCAGCCTCAGGAAGACTTCGGACACGACACGGACACCGGTACTTAGCCGACACACGCCCCTCATGATCAGACAGCTCTTCCTTCCCTCCCCCTGATCCACCCCGCCTCCGGGTCCGACACACCCCATCGGGAAAGCCAACAACCCAGGGATTGATTGACAAGAAACCCGCCAGAACTCGCCAATAAAGGACCGTGACCTTCGTAGTCGATCACGGTCAGACACCGTTCAAGGACGTGGCGTGCGATTATCAGTGTCACCCACCCTCGACCCCCTGACGGAACATCTTGATTCTTGATTCATAATGGGTAGGCCGATACTGTCAATGTCAATGTCACTGATGCTGGCAATCTATGACGTGGTCCTTCAGTCCTTTGATCTAGGTCCTTCGGAAGACAAGGAAAATCCCGTGGCTAGACCAAAACCCTATACCGCAGCCTTATCGCTGAGAAAGATCACGCTTTGATGTGGAGGGATGAACGACTGATTGTGATACATGCGCTGATGAGCTGATGAGCATGATACGCCCGAACCCAAGCCAACGGTGGGAGGACATCTGGACCAAGGCCAGCATGGTGGATGCTTCCACTGACGAAATCCATCCCTTCCCCAGACTTCTAGCCCCAAAGCATCCGCATGTTGCCCAGAGAAAACTAAGTATGGGGGAAAGACATGCAACACCAGAGACATGTATGTACGCCCTGGTACGCCCTGGTAGACCATAACATACGCTAAAAGTAGTGTGAAGATGCCAGCAGCGTTAAGATATCTAGAAATGAGTGCACAGTAAATGTACATGCATGGATGTGCCCGTGGATGGATTGGGCGCTGTTAAATACAAGGGAACGAAACGTATTTGTTATACCGCAGATAGGATGTGATTGGGATGGGATACGGCGGATGGGATGCAATATGAACGAATGTACTGAGACGGGACCACGTATGCCCTAGGCCTGAGGCCTGAATATTGAATCGTGGTGGATGTATATGCATGGTGAAAGGAACGAGAAATTGAAGAGAGTGGGGGGATCCGCGGAGACCTGCAAGGAACCCAAACACCAAGGTAACCAAGAAAAGGCACGAAAAAGGACACATTAGCATGGGGAGAAGAAACCTTGTACATGTATATTTTTGAAAGACAAAAGAAAAGGAAAGAAAACCCACAACCAATGCCAAGGCGAGAGATAGCCCTTTGACTTTTTCAAAAAGGTGACCTCGTCGGCACCCAAACCTCGGGAAACGCATACCACATCCCAGGAAGCTGTCTAAGCCTACCCTCCCCCTCCCCGCCTCTACAAATCACATAATCAAGCCACGCATCCTGGTACCGATGTGTCCCCGTCCTCTTGCGATACTCAAACCCCACTTTCTTGAGCGTCTTCAGGCCGCGTGCAAAGAACGCTGCACACTCTTCACGTACGACCCGCCATGATTCGAAGTCGTCTACTTCATCGTATTCGGGGAACTGCATGCAGATGCGTAAATCGCGCAGCGATGATAGGGGAGATAGGGCGTCAAGGAATTCCTGCTGTGTGCGATGAAGGATGAAAGCAACGTTTCGAGGGTCAGCATCCTGTTCATGATCGTAGTCAAAACGATGGATTATGAGAAGAAATCGGGGACAGTTGGTAACGAGGGTGGCCAGGCAGGGAACAGAAGCGGACGTACATAGGATGACACAGATTTTCCATCGTGGTACCCACACCTCTCAATCTCGAGCACTTCCAAATGAGGACAATGAACCGATATGAGGTAACATATGGCTGGCGTAAGCTTGTCCTCGATGACGATACGCAGGTGCTTCAGTTGACAATTACTCGCTCCGATGTCTGCTAGCACAGCTTCGATCTCGGCTTGTGACAGCGCGATGGGCCAGCGGGGAAGATCGACCATGGCGAGAATGGTCAGTCGTTCAAGGTTCGTCATGTGGTTAAATATGCCATTTAACTTGCAGGCATTGGATATGGCGAAGCTAGTGAGAGAGGCGAGCTTGGCCAATTTTTCAGGGTCAGGGGGAATATATGGGTCGAGCAAAACGAAATCCTGCGATTTCGTTCGAGGGAAAAGTAGTCGAAGGTCTTGCAAAATCGGCATTTTCTCCAACACATCAAAGAGATTAACGACCGAGGGCGGGCCCATGTGGAACGACAGAATCGTCTGTACATTCGGGACATGTCCATGCAACACAAATGTCGACAAATTCGGCCAGTCAGTGGCGGCGAGCGCCGTGAACGAGCACAAATCACCCGACAGCTCAAGGTGGGTGAGCGTAGGTGCATGTTCGCGCAGAAACACGGCGGAAGATCGTATTTCCCTTAACCCTCGGAGGTTGGCCTGAGCTCTATACTTCCTCCTCCAATCTCTCATGAAGTAGGTGATTTCAGCGAACTTGGGATCGGTTTGACCATCGCCAATGCGTAAGGTCTGGCCTACAGGCGTGAGGTTGACCTGCCGTAGGGACGCAGGGTAGAGTTGCATGAGACTGTGATCGATCGGGGTGTCGATTAGCGTGAAGGCGTTGAGGGACTTGCACTGGCCAAGTGCCTCGTATAGTTCCTGAGGGGGTAAGAAGGGAGTGCTCAAGGTGACTTTGTTGAGCTTGGGCATACGGGTGATGGCGTGGATGGCAAGGTCGATATGATAGGGACAGTAAATTCCTTCACGATCCATGTACCCGTAACGGACACGACCGGGCTCTGTCCATTCGTCGTGCCAGTCCAGACGAAAATGCCTGTTGATATATTGATCATCAGTTATAAGCACATGTAATGAAAAGGGAACCGAAGAATTAGCAGACCTTATGTACGGCCATAATGCCTCAGGGTAGAAGAGGAGACCGTGCTCCTTATCAGCTTTGGATTTGTGCGGCCACCGCACCTCGGAGAAGAGAAAGGGAAGACAGGCCTCTCGAAAAAGGTGGGAAGCGCTGGCAAGGTTGAGAAGCGTGGATGAGATGTTACCGCGCTCTCTGGGTAGCTCACTGATGAGTATATGGAGTATGTCTGCGTTCAGGATTGACATGACGGAATGTTGAGGATATGGTCCCACTTTCACGGTGGAATAAATCGAGAGAGAGAATTCTGCGACTCGTGCAGGTTAACCGGCGAGCCTCGAGGCTTTGGGAGAAATATTCCGTTTGGGATAAGTAAAAGGGTAAGGAAAGAGGTGTGGTGAGACGAAAGTGAGAGGGTGTCGGGGTAGTTATTGAGGGGTAACGGAGATGGCGGTCGCTGTGCAAACAGGTTTGTGCACGTCGTAGAAATGGAAATGTTGGTGGTTGATCTCGAAAGGGTTGTGCGGATGGCATCTGGTACCAAGTAAATATGAGGAAGATTGAAAGAACCCGCCAACAAGTCGCGTTCCCCTGTTAGATCAATCGAATTCACAGGCTCTAGACTCACCGAGACCAAGTTCCAGATCATCATAAAAGCGCCCTGTAGCGACAAATACCCTCGACTAAGTAAACCCTTGACCAAATTATGAAAATCGCAACGACTACGCGCCATTTCGAGCCCTCCGACGCGTGCTGATCCAATTAATCTCATCGATGCGCCATGCATGTCATTGTCATGTATGTACTAGTAGCTCATCCCAGTCCATTCCAACCTTGTTCGTGTAAGTACACATCAGGCAGCGTGCTCGTTCAAAAATTCCTACAAGGAAAAAGCCCCATGATACTAACCCAACCCCTCATTGAAATCACTGGGATGCATGCTTCTCGGTCCATTCCCGGCTAACCCTCTGTGCATCCTTCTCGTTCTCCTTGTAATGCTTCGCGACATCCGTGGCTAGTGGATCATCGGGATTCGGAGCACTCAGAAGTGCCTGAATCGAAAGCAGCACAGTCCGAATTTGAAGTGCCGGAGACCATTTATCTTGGTAGGATGAAATAAAATAAAATAAAATAAAATAAAATATGAAAAGACGGCGTCAGCCCAGGCACGGCGACCACAGACAACCGAGACCAGACGCACCCTTCAGTATATCAAGACAGATGCGCCCCAGTTTATCTGTTACAAAGATCCCAAAGTGCCATCGGGCATTATGTGAGCATGACACGCCACACAACCTCATCTTGGCTACGTGGCAGAGGCGTACACATGCGGTGGCTACGGAAAGGAACTCACCGATGTTAGGGTGGTATATCTTTGTCAGGAACCGTACTTTGGGCGGGCTCATCGGATATTCCTCTGGAAGGAATAGCTCAAGATGAAAGACACCCTCTGTTGGAAATCATGTGAAATTAAGAGGTCGGATGTTTGAGTGCTTGTAATCCTGGGCTCATATGACGCTGTAACTCACGTTGGAAGGGGCTCCCATCGGGACCTTGTATGGTCACGTCAAAGTAGCGCAAGTTATCTTCATGCGGAGAAGCCGTGATTCCAGGAGCGGGGTCTGCGACGAGGCGCTCAGTTTCCTAGACATCTCGTCCCAAGCAGAGCACAAGATCAGCTGTGCTGCAGGCATTACGACAAAGAGTTACCTTGATGATTCGCTAGATCAACACGACACCAGTGTCAGTTCACCGGAATGCCGACGATGAAACAATCCATACCTTTGGAAGAGCCATATCTATGGCTCAAGCGAGTGTCGTGCGAGGCGATGTGCAATGATGGTCAAGAGATGCCAGAAGTCGCGAAGGCAAGCAGCAAGTAGCCCCAGCGGACGCTTCCGAATTCCGAACGCTGATGGTCATCAATATTCCCACGCCTGCTTCGCGTTACGACCGAGTTACGACGGTCGCAGATCATTACAACTACTACTTAGCGCTTAACCATCGCCAACTCATCGTTCACCCCCGCTAACAACGCCCAGCAAAGGAAGTCGCTATGAATGTATGTCTATGCATGTCCAAATGAATTTTACCTCGTGGTTGATGACGCGGACGATCAGGGACCAGAGGAGAAGAACGACGGCTGGGTAAAGCTCGTAAGCTCCGACGGCTACTCCTTCCTCGTCAAACGCAGCGTCGCCATGATGAGCGGAACGCTCAAGAACATGCTCAGCGCCGACAGTTAAATCGCCGCCACTTTCATCTCCTTGCCACGACCTTCTGATTCTGTTCCTTTCATTACCGCGAAACAATAAACAGGCAACTTCCTAGAAGCCTTGGCTAATACCTGTTCAATCAGCGAACGGTGAGCAGACCTTCGTTCGTTAACTTCCAGCATCGTTAACGGCGGGTTCTTTTGCGGCGTCCGTTTTCGATTACCTCCGCCGAACGTTGCAGTGCACCAGTCGTCGAAAAAGTTTGTGAATTTATGTCCTTCAGGGCATATTACGAAGGCTTAGGGGCAAAAGAAGAGGTCCCCATAAACGAGTTCACGGAGCGCATTCCTCCCGAGGTGGCGCTTGAGCTGTAAGTGAACACTTTTATTTTTTTTCTTTGACGGATTCGTTTGCAAAGCCTCGACGCTCATCACATTCATTCTTTGTTCCTTTTCCCATTCCTCGGGATTCCAGGCTTCTGACTGCGGATTATCTAGAAGGTAAAACTGTTTGGAATTCTGTTTTCAAATTCGGTTCCCTGCGTAGCGTTCTGATGATCCTTGCGCCCGCCCAGTGTAATGACGTTCTTAGACGGACGGATCGGTTTCAGCCCGGGTTCTGGGCCTTGCACATACAAACCACCTGGTGCCTTCGTCTCGTGGTTGAAGCCGTGTGGATGATATCGCTGTTTCCTGTAATGTGACATTCCGACCAGCCGTTCGTTTCGAGTCGATGGACTTAGCAAAGGAAAGCAACTCGTCTACATACACGGTGGTTGAGATCCTATCCCATACAACAAATTCTGCTATAAAAACCTACTTGTACACATACAAAAGCCACTCAGGCATACGCAGTAGTTCATCAACTTGATCAGGCGTCCTCTGTTCCAGTGGTCCCTCCTGTTCCAGCCCTAGGTTCCCACAGTCGTACATTCATGCTAGGTTCGCTCCTCGTGCCTTTCCGGCAACCACAGACAGTCACAGTCTATTCTTAAGTAGTCTCGTACCTCTTCAAAGGCATCGGCCTCCCAGTCGGGTTCCTCTCCCTCGCGATCCTGTCCGCGAGCATTTCTACCATATCGCCCTCTTCGTCCTCCTCAAGCGTCCTCCGGATGAGCTCTTCCATGCTCATACCATCGTCATCGCCAAACCCCCGACGACGCATACTGGGCGCTGGGATGACGGGGAAGTCGTTCTCGTCCGCGGGCTGGAACATGGGAAGACGCTCGTTTTCGAGGTCGGAGCGTCGGCTGTGAATTGATTTTGTTTTGGGGGATGGCGGAAACGACGTCGTGGATGTATGCATGATTCGGGTTACACGTAAAAAATACGACAACGCCACCGTGACAGGCGATGGGCAGAGTATCGTATGGAACAGGATCAATTTAGTCAGTCCAAGGAGGTATACAGGAGCCAGCGGGATGGAAAGAGTACTGACGCGTCTGCAAAACTACGGATGTAGTGCCTCATCTGGGTACCTTGTGCCGTGAGCATATCAGGACCCCTATGGTCCTCAACAGGAATAGCAGCTAGCTCAGACGCGTTCTCGGCCTCTTCTCTATAAGGAAAAGTAAGTGTTAGTAAACGATGAGGAAAAGAGTTTTGGCATTAGCAAAATAAAAGGATCTAATTCGGCGGAAAAGGTCAACCTCGACCCCATCAACAAGGGAACATGGGTAGTATGCTCGGTTATCAGTATTACATGGATTGTTAATATCGGTAAAACGCAGCATGATCAATTACGCCCACTCAGCGCACACAAAATAGGGTGCGCCGCAAGGTGAGAAGGAGCCCCAATTCGAAGCGGTGAAGAACCAATGCATCCACTAGCCTATAATCTAATCTCCGATAATATACCCCGAGCAAAGAATGCCAGGGAAACGCGCAAGACAGGGTAGGGCGAGGAAGTCAATTTAACAGGGAAAAGAGGTCAGCCCAACAAAAGGGCCGCTCCAAACACAAAAAAGACGTCACAAGCGCACGAAACAACGCACCTTAAAAGCTGAAACACCTTCTGCATCTTCCCAACCGCCAAAATCTTGTTCCTAATTTGTTGTCTCCTCGCTGCATTCTCTGCAGGTGTCAGCGCCAGATCGATGGTACGACCGTCTTCGTCTGCGTCTTCGAGCTCTTCAGGGCTGCATGTTGCGAAAATTGCCAGGAGCATTTCGGTGACTGGTGGTTTCGGATCCAAGGCATTTGTCGTGTTGTTAGTGGACAGCACTCCATATAACACGAAGTGGAAACAGGCAAGAAAAACGTACTCTTCGCCCCAACAAACGGTAAACTCCACGTAAATCCATCCATGAAATTCGGTAGCCAATATGGATGGCTACTTGAATTAAACTGCCTGATGGTTATGTTTTTGTTCGCATACTTGATCACTGCTCCGCGGTTGTGGTATACGTCAAGATAGTTAGGTGCGCTGAAGACGGTGATCACCGAAGGGAATTTTTTGGTCGGGGTCTTGCGGTACATCATGTATCTGTGTGAAGTGGGTTACGGTGCGGTGGCGGTGGCGTTGGCGTCGACGGTGACAAGGGAAGTGAGTGAGTGAATGTGCGTGCGAAGGGGTGCAGAGAACATACCCTGCGTCTTGGGCTTCGTGTCCCCGCACAATTCCAAGCAAGCCATTCCGCTCCAGGAACTTGCACGCAGCCTCATACCTGGCACGACAAACCATCATGACCATCATTCACCGTACGAACCCATATCACATAAGCATCGATTAAACTATTGCAAGGGACATATCACTTACGTGAAGAAGAATGAACACCCCCTCGTGGCGTTGTGCTCAAACGTCGTGCCAGGGGGAAGAGCAGGACCGTGTGCCGACGGCTCATGTTCGTATCCAAAATTGACAACTGGGTCTGACCAGAGTAGGTCACACAAAAGCCCGCTGGACCCAGGTTCTTGGAAGCGTTCCAGCTATGGATAAGCATTCTCAATAAGGCACACTTTGATGATCTGGGCACAGGAGTGTGAAACGAAGGGCAAAACCTACTTGTCGGACGTCATCGAGGCTGATGAGCTCCGGGGAAAGACCCCCGTGCACACAAAAGAAGCGGTTATCGACGAGGGCGGCGACAGGCAGCGCATTGAAGGACTGTAAACACGCATCGTACACTGCTTGAGAGTACTTATGAAGACCTGTACCGCAAAAGAATGCAGACGCAGGATCGAGTTCACGTCAATTTCTGAGGATCGATCATCATCAAAATGGAGAGGAAATGCGTACATTCGCGCTTGAAAGTGAAGTATTCTGTGAGATGCCGACATTCGTGGTTTCCGCGAAGGAGAGTGATATCCTTTGGTCGTTGGATTTTGAGTGCGTAGAGGTATAACAGGCACTGTTACGGGGCACACCATAGTGTTTCGTTTCGTTTAGGCGTTAGCGATCACTGGGCGCAGTGTAGGACGCACTTCGATGCCAAAATGTCCCCGATCAACGTAGTCGCCCAAGAACAAGTATGAGTTATCAGAAAAGCTTCCTCCTATCTCGAACAGTTTCATCAGGTCATACTGGTGACGCAGCACAACGAGGAGCAGGTGTCAAGGGAGTGAGCCAATTAGCCTGTCAACGCATCACTCGAATTGCGTTCACGGATAACAATAACTCACGTATTGGCCATGTATATCACCGCATACTGCAACCGATCCGGGGTTGACACACGACCAGTTACTCCCACAGATAACGGCTATGAAAACCTGAACTTACTCGTAACAGGACTCTCCACGTTCACTAGATTTGGCTCGCGAGAGAGAATGGTCGTCGCTTGCGAAAGGATGTACAGCGCCTGCTGCTCGGTCAACCTTCCCTCCTTGAAAAAATGTTGCTTCAGAAACTCCGCATTGGGCATCAGATTCTGGTCACCATGACCATACTCTCTTATGAAGAGCTGGTCGTCGGTAGGCTTCCACGCGACAGGTTGTGGAACCTGTACACACAACAAGGCCATAGAAAAAGGTGATCAATCATACTGCGATCGTCCTGTAGTTTTTTTTTGGAATGAGACGAAAGGGAGTCATGAGAGACTGACATTAGGCACTGCTCGTTCTTTTAAACTTACTCCAGACCCGGTAGTACTCCACTGGGGTGTACCGCCCGGGAAGACGGGGTCGCGGTCTCGTTCGAGGGAATTGTAGATACCAGCGGCGGGGGGGTTTCCACGACCATGTGAGTGAGATTGATAATATTCCTGGTTAGATGCCATGTGCTAGTTTCTAGGTCGTCGCGGTGGGTATCAAGTAGTAATGATGTTAGGTATCAATATCGGTGTCAAAGTCGAATGGCGATGTTTAAGTAAAACGTTGCACGGTTCTCCAGAACAAACCACTGCTCGACGTATTCTAATTTCGGTTCAGTGCGTGTTTTCGTTGACGGGCGTCTATATGTCACAACGTTAAACTGTTGACGTTTTTCCTCAATCAAGGTCACTACAACTTGGCGCCTCTCACGGGCGCTGCGCTCATGACGAGATATATAGTTGGTAGTCTTGGAGAATGATGGCCAGTATTGATTGGGATTGGCACTTGATCCAGCTTTGCTGTATGTAGTTGACGTAGGCCTGGGCACTCCAAGATCAGCGCACAGATACTGTTGTGTGACTCAGGCTTGAGCCCAACGTCAAACGTCAAACGTTCAGGAAATAGGATGGTCTTAGTATTATACTACATGATGTTGACAGGACGACAAGAGAAGCTCCGATACTGGCAGGACAGTCGCCGCACAGTGCGCAGCAGTACTTGCTGCTAGACAGGCTGTGACAAACCGCCCCGCACCCAGGCCTATCAAAGTCCATCAATATCATAATTCATGTCCTCTTGGTTGTCTACAAAGGATATCCAACACAACCTTGTGCGCCTTTCCTGCTAATGGGTGCCTGGAACTGACGCACTAACCTGAGCAGTGAGGGGGTTGCCAGAGTTGACTCGAACGTCCTAGGAATACCAGCTAGGTGCAGATACTCTCGTTACTTATGGATGTTGGGACCGTCTCTCGTTTTGACCATAGAACAGGCAAGAAGCGGTGAGCTGGTGTTTGAGAAACGTATACCTGTGAGTACTTGGTACAACCGCGACCCCAGCTTACCCAGTACATCGTCGGTCGTCGGTCATCATTGGCAGCCATGTCGAAATACACAATGCCGCGACAAAACATTCTCCCGATACCTGTCTTCAAAGATGCGGCCCCTTTGACCTGTCTCTTGGCATTGTCCAGTCTGCGGGTAAGACTGCCAAGAGAGGTCGGGATACATAAATCACAAGCTCCCAGACGGCATCACATATGAAAATGTCAGAGGATCCCAAAGACATCAAGGTAGGCCATTTTTTGTAAAGTTAGGGCCATAGCGTGTGATGACTCACGACACTGAACTGGATATAACGTGTCCCTTCCTATTGATCGCACGACAAAAAGGTCGTAAACAACTTACAAACATATTCTTTCTCCGAAACAGTAGTCGTAGTCGTACATAGGTAGCAAATTTGTTACAATCATGGATAGTTCCCCAAGTCGCTTTCATGGTACAGGATGTTTTCGTTCCTTTTCTTTCCACTCGATATCGTACAAGAACATTCGATGCACTCATTAGAACGCTTCCTCGGCTTCAGCCTTCCAGCCACTCTATAATGCGAGGTGTCAGCAACCGTTCGGCAGAACAGACAGTTGGATCGACGCACGGGGAAGAGGCCATTGTGGGGCTTCCAGTCGAAGAATTCGACAGGTTCTTCGTCGTCGTCGTGCTCGGCAACAGCCGAAGAAAACAAGGTGATTTCAACGGGTTGGACCTTCTCAGCAGCGGCCTCTTCCAGAGGCACATTGTCCACGTCTTCTCCACCCCGAGCAGATGCCAGAGTTTTTCCAGACAGGTCCAGGAGCTCTCCGTGCAAGGACTTGGTAATGAGATCAGTGACATTCTCCAAGGCATCTTCGTGGCTACGAATTTGGTCTCCGATTACCTCGTCGATGATGTACGGAGGTAAGTAGATGACACCACGAACGACTGACGAGTTTTCACGGCGGGAAGCGCAAGCCGCACAGGGCGAGTTGTCTTCTCTTGTAAAGACAGTGACGCTACCGACGAGTTGAGTGCCATTGTAGTAAAGATTGAAGTTGTAAGAGCGACCGAATGCATGCTCTGGAAGCCTGACAAGAATGACGAAGTGACGGTAGTCTGTTATAGACTTAAAGTTTTGAGGGAGGCCAGCGTCCTCCGCGCTTGGAACTGGCATATGAGTCCAGGAAGGAGCGCGGATTTCCTGTCTCGATTGTTTAGGGTGGACCCCATAGTACCTGGCGATTCTTGCGCGCGCTTTTCGCTGTTCCCTGGGGCCGGTCGCTGGTCTGTCGACTTTTACTCCCTGGAATGGCTTGTAAGAGTAATCTGAAGGTGGGGCATGAGGTTGGACGCAAGACGAGGTGATAAAGCAGATATTACATTTGGGATACGCATTCGAGTTCGTGGTGAGGAAACGGGTTTCTTCGTTGGTCCAGTAAGTACCGTCTGCGTGCCTGAATGGAGCGAGCAAGCCATTTTCGCCAGTCGGCTCAAGTGCAGCATTGTACACCTGAGCATATGTTCCGCGTGACTTGAAAAATGGGGTCATTTTTCTGAAGTTAGACACGAGACCACGCTAACCTGGATCCAGGGATACTTGTTATTGCCATGAGTATAACCATCGTTCATCCAGTATTGCGTGTAGCACCACTCCCATAGTGCAACTGTCAACACCAGTTAGCCAGTGAGCTGTTGATACTCCGATCAGCGTGACTACGCACGAAGCCTGTCAACGTTGGAGTGATGGACTGAATGAAGATTATGATCAGAACCGACCGCTGTTGGAAAGTGGGATACTTACAGTAAAAGATAGGGTCGAATGCTGCCTAATCATCCCACGGCTCAGCGTTCATTGCAGGCAAAGTATACCGAGGGTGCACTTACGTAGTCTGGATTACCCTGGTTGGAGTAGGGCGACGGCTCAGTGAATTGTCGCCTTAGAACATGAAGTACGAACCATGTGACCATTGCCGCCCTGTGAGTGCTTTGGGTGAGGTTGTGCAATCCATAAACAATACAGGACATACAATAATACCATGTATAGAGTTGTGCACGCCCTCCAGAGATCCGTTGTTCCTGTTATCCATGATCCGCCGAGACTCGTTGAGCGTGTTTGAGAACTCGTCATACCTAGAGGCCCTCGTGTTAAGACGGCTAAAAGGAAGTCAATGGAATCTACTTGCATGATAGAAGAGTCTCCGCGACTGGGGAACGTGAAAAGCAAGCCAACCTTTGTCCTGAGGCCACGGGCTTGTTTCTTGAGCTCACTATTAAGGCGCGAGAGTAAGCATTTTATTTTTCGATATCATCGGAATTCACTAACTCTTGGAGCTGTTGAATATCACTTCCAGGAGGGTTAGGTGAGTCGGCTGCATGACGAAAAGTCTGCGGCCATTCTTGGAACCACGCAGTGACACCATTCTGCAATTTGTGGTTAACATTGATAATATGGCCCATGGAAAAGTAAAAATGATTACTCTTGTGACGTTCTGGAAATCCTCAGGGATGTATGGGAACTTAAAAAGGGAGATAGGATTAGGCACGGAGACGGTCTTGTTCCCCGTGGCTCTGACTTTCAACTCGTTACTGTAGAACAGAGAGGGGAGTCCTTTATCTTTGACCTCGGGGCCAGCCCAATCCCAGTATCTGTTCGAGATCAGTATCAGATAAAAGGATTACATATCTACAACGCACGGAAAACGAAGTTTCTTGGCTGGAGGGACCCAAAGGCCGACCTCCTTAGAATCCGATCTCTCGATTTGTTGCGCGACATTTTCAGCATATTCTCCAATGGCTTGCTGCGATTACTTTTTTTTTAGCAACACAAGAATGAAAATTCATGGATACGAACTTCAATGAGCATAACGTAGGGGCGGTGCCAAGTGGGGAAGGTGACCGAGGCGTGGCTAAATAACTGTGAGGCGGGTGTGCACAAGGTGGGGGTGCCCACGGCTTACTGGCAGTAACCTAGTAGGATACGATGTCAAGCCAGGTGGTGAATACATAAGCGTGTTAACTGTACCTCCAAACCGAGAAGGGACAGGGTTTGTGTCCTTCTTGTCAAGATAGTTGAAATCTAAGCTTGTCTCTGCAGGAGTCCTGCCATCGCCCGAGTACTCGCGGTAAGGCTTTCCGTGGATCCCTCCTATTTCCATAAGAGAGACCGCAGGATTAAGGGGTGGTTGAATTACTCCTGGGAACGGGATTGGTCTGCCTTGAATCCAGGCATAACCGAGCACAAAGAGCGTCCACTGGTAGGGTTCGGTAGCTTGTAGCTCCTCAACTGGAAGGCGATCAAAGACTCCCCCAGCACGACCGACAACGGGATAGAAGTTTCTAGGTTGCGTGAACATGATAAGCTAACCGTGTTGAAGAGGATAAATCGACTCTAACGAGTAGCGTCAGAAGAGGTGGTAGCCTGATGATATTCGAGGAGAGCACAACCTTATATACCATTCTGCGAGCACCCTGATTTCCTCATTTGCGTAGGAATCAGACCTTGATCACACGCACAGGAAGGACATGCACGGGCGACATGAATCAGAACATCGTGACCGATCTGGACTTGGAGAGTATGAAAAATAAGACGAATGTGGCAAAAGTGGGTCTGAACATACCCGAAAAGCCGCTGACCTCGTCAGCCAGCGCTGTGGGACAAGTCTGAGAGAGATTTTGAACGGAGACTCTTCCTAAGTATTCCTATATTTCGACTAAGGACTAATCCCCATGGTGTCACAGTACTATAATGCTACGGTAATGCATGAAGCCACTGACACGGCCCAAGCAAATCACTGTTGGCGCACCTTTTTCAACTTTCAAGTTGGCGTCTGATATCATGGCAGGGTATGACAGTTTACCTCATAGTTCATCCAATAAGACCTAAGACAGAAACCCAAGCTCCCGGGCCCTGTCGCCCGCAGTCAGTGAGACTGCAGTGCTGAAGGAGTAAGGACTGGCGATACCTATGCAAGAGCGTTAGAACCCTGCGCGCGCTCATCAATGGATGTACATATCCACTTTCAACAACAACTCGGAGGAAGTAAGAATATAAAATTCACCTGCCCAAAGCGCTCATCGTTCCTGGTTTCTGATTGTGGCTGGTTATCAAATATTGTGCCCGCGTTCTTAAGGTTGGAGAACCTCATTCATAGAATCGTACCGCCATAGCAGGAACGTGTTACCTGTGATAGGGAGCTTCCAACGGGGTTCGGTCAAGAAAATACATTGTCCTCGTGTCCATCCTGGTATGGTGATTGGCGGTAATGAACGCAGGGGAAACATTTGAACTCCCAAGTTAAACACCTACTTCCGAGTCAAGGCATGGAATGTAGCGGTTTCGTTTAGGTGCAACCGTCACACGGGTAGTCCGTTCTCTGTAGGAGGTCTTTGGTAGTTTTTGAGTAAACTGAACCAAAGAATCTCTATGAAAGGTAGACTAGCGTACATCAAAGCTACTCCTCATATTTATACAATTTCTACAGGGGGTGATAAAAAAGGAAAGAGAGAACACGTTGCAAACTTCAGACGAGACTCGTCCGTTGGTAATCCTCTCGGCCGCAGGCTGAATTCGTTACATTCGCCCTCCTGATCCGCGAAGGGGATAAACAAGTTAGCCAGTAAGACTAGTAGGATGAAATTGAAAGTACTGTACAATCTCGATCGTGGGTTCATCACAGCATTGCAGGATGAACAAACTGAACCTGCCTGATGTCACGGTCAGGGTCCACTCAATGAACTGTTAGAATCGCAATTGACATACCATAGCAATCCCCAAAACATTCCACATAATGTAGTGCTTTGGTACCATGCATCAGCAAACCAGCCTTACCCTGGATGGCTCTGGACAGTGCTGGCCAGTTATCACAGATTCCCAGCCACTCCCAACAAGGTACCCAACTGGCTAGCTCTGTCTAGAGTGTCCCAGGCCAACCCAGTGCTGTCAGGATCTGTGGTAGTACCCATGATAGCCAGTCATCATGATTGCACTTATCATACTTAGGCTCTCTGACAGACTGTTACAGAGTGCTCCAGGCTGTCCCAACACTAATAATTCTTCGAACTGGAGCAGAACAAATGATTCCAAAATTGGAATAGTATACAAGATGTGACAACTGAAAGGAGATGTGATAACAACAACACTGATGCCGCCAGGCACCGTGTCACATTTGGTCATGAGACTGATAATATCAACATAGACATCAGCATAAATGTCTCGTTTGAATGTGACCTCCTTACCTTCAGCTGCCACCTCATCCAAGGTGAGCTTGATCTATTCATATGTCAGCACAGAATAATTAAAAAAAGTGAGAGCAAGTCTGTACAGTGTGACAAAAACTATAAGAGGGCAGTGATTGCCCGGACTCAGCTGCTGCCAAAAAGGGGGCAAAGAACGACTATATTCACCTATAAGAGGGCAGTGATTGCCTGGACTACTAGGGATTAGCTAGGAGTAGCAAATAGGTATAAGTAAACTCACCTCAGCCGCTGCCAAAAAGGGGGCAAAGAACAACTGAGGACTCCAAAGTAAAAACTAAGTATATATATATAACAGAGTGGGCGGAGAAGCGCTCGCTAATGATAATCAGGGAATAGGAACAGGAACAAGAGGTTTGGAATTAAGCGATGTAAGGAAGTGATGGAGTGTCCCTGGAGGCTCAGGAATGATGACAAGTAAAGGATGATGCAATAAGGGTTTGCATGTCTACATTAATTCCAGATCAATTCCGAGTGGATTCCGAGATTCCAAGGTTCTGGGAGGTTCCGCCTGGCAGTGGAGCAGAGGTAGGCATTCCGGCATTCCGGACATGCGGAACACGGATTCCGATGTTCTGGAAATGCAGGGTTTGTTGTTCCAGTTCCGGAGTTCACTGTATTTTGTCACTCCCACTCGAGCGCATTTGTAGTCCCATACCTCGAACAAATTTCCAGTGTTGTTCACGAACGAGAGGTTTTGTAAGGATGTCTGCTACCATGTCATCTGTGGGAACGTAGCAGATGATGGCTTCTCCCTTTCCAACAAGGTCGTCTCGGACGAAGTGGTACTTCCGCTGGATGTGTTTAGTCCGTGCCCGGAATTGAGGATTGCAGCTTAGGATGATAGTGGCCTGGTTGTCACAGTGGAGGACAGTTGGCCCCTTTTGTGGATGTCCAATCTCTTCAAAGAAGCTCCGAAGCCATGCCAGATGTTGTCCAGCAAGACTGAGTCCGATGTACTCGGTGGAAAGTGCGACCAGGAGATAGCTCTGCGATTACTGAGGAAAAGGAATCTGGAGGTGGAGCAGGAGTTGTCCGGGTTCTTTCCCGGAATTCCCAGATAGTCCAGAGTTGCGGAGGAGGCAGGGTTTTGCGGGAATTCCTGAGAGGGGTCGGAGGGGTAAGGAACTGCGGCTTCAGCTTATGTGCTGCGCCCCTGTA
>MU127446.1:348847-379331 GCA_014904945.1 Gyrodon lividus
GGGATTTGGTCATAGGGGTTCGGAATTGGGCCGGATTGGTTAGGGAAGTTTCCGGATGTGACATCAGGCTGGGGTATGGGCCTGGCACCCTACTGGGAATTTCTGGAAAGGTACTTCGGCATGGGGTTGTCACATTCCGAAACTTTCCTAACCCATCCAGCCCAATTCCAGCCTCCTATGATCAAATCCCAGATCCCGAGCCTCAGACTTTGCCTTGGAAGATTTCTCTTTCGTTGGACATTCCGAACCCCATATTTCCCATCCCGGACTTTTGCATTCCTGTCCCAGACTTTTGTATTCCTATCTCGGCTATCTCTTGACATATGTCACTTTCCTTTGACATTTCTTGACATCTACAGTTCCTGTCAGTATTCAACCCTAAGTACCAGACAGTTCCAGCCTTCCAGCCTCAGAACCACGTCAACATAAGTTCAAATGCTTCCAGCTGGAACCACCTTGGAACCACTATGTTCCAAGACTGCTTCCAAAATTCTCACACTCCTTCCAGAAGCGGAAGCACCGGAACTGTGGCCACACAACCCTTATGTTCACTTAGCCTTTTTTAACTTTCCATTTACTGCATCTATTACTACACTTTATATTCTTCCCTCAGGTTCACTCCAGGTAACATAATATGAGTATACCTCCGCCCATAGTATATATATTTCTCTTTAGTCTATCAGCACCTCAGTCGCTTCCATCCATCTAGACAGTGGCTGAGGTGAGTTCATATCTACTTAGTTTTTATTCCTAGCTAATGTACTGTAGCTTTGGGGAACTCCTGCCCTCTTCTAGATTCTGTCACTAACCCTGCAGGTATGTACACAAAGAACCTTGGACATGTCAAGTTTGGGTAGTTTGGGGCCCAGTTAGGCCTTGGATTTTGTTAACAAGCACTGGCAGCTCAAAAGCGCCATATATCTCACTCACACACCTATGTGATGCTTAGCAAGGGGGAGTGTTGAACACAGTGCTGTATAGCCGCAGTGTGTCACATCTTACATATAATGTATGTAATGTATGTAAGCATTTAGACAGTCACATTTATTATAGTATATAAACCCAGCACTGTGTTAGCACTCAATAGATCCTCTCTTACTCTCAAACTATATCTTCTGTAAGAACCCAAGCTCTACAAGCTCAGGTGAGTATAAGGAGTCTTCCTCCCTGCATTCACATGCTAGTTCATTACTTTGATCCTATGCACCTCAGTCTAGTATGCATTACTTGAGACTGAGACCTTACTCTGTCACTCATTAGCCTTTAAGCACCTCAGAACAAAACCTTATGCAAAGACTTTCTTTTTCCACACATTTGCCTTGTTTCAACCTTCCATAATGGCAGGATAGGGTGTGCTCACCCCTGGACACCTCATCTATGAAGCTGAGATTGCTGGGGTCATATCTCAAGCAAAATCAGTATGATTATGCTGCAGGACAAGTTGACATCATACTGGGCCATACATGCTATGAACTCAGCATGTAAATCCTCGTTTCTCTCAATGGCAATCTTCTTCAGCTTTTTGTGGCTCATTCCAGCACGTTCAAGTTCCTGATGAATGATGGAGTAGTGAACTGATATGAATTGATTTGTGTGAAGCAGGCACAGGAGCTCATCAAGAAAGTAGTTGGGTTTCTGGTGAATGAGTTGGACCAAGTACTTTATATCTTCATGGTCAATGATTCGAGGGTGCCCTCGAAGATTGTTGTCCTGCGGTTTGACAACATCACCTGTCTCATGCCAAAGCTTCAGAATGCCGTAGCTGGACAAAGCACAGACATGAAGAATGTCACGGGGCTCCAATAAACCACATTCATAGAGATGGATAGCAGCTAATTTGATGTTGCGAGATATTTTTCGATAGGCCATGGTGGCTAGTCCTAGCCTATAGCAAATTCACGCCAAATTTTATCAAGTCTACAAGTTTCTGTAATTGGCGAAAATTTCCCGACGAGTGCCATCATATACCAAAACGGCTGTAATACAGTCTAATGATGATCATAGTTTGTGTACTGCTTGTTGGGGAGCTTTTGACGTTTCCCCGACCCATCTCTTCAGAACCAATTGCAGGCATGTCCTGATGTACATCCGCAGCACTGGTCACCACCAGTAACCACAGCATAACCTTCCTGGATGTGTTCCCCTGCAGAGGCAATATGTTGCAGTATAGTTTCAAGTGGCGCCTCGTCTGCAAACTCATCCTCAGCTGGATCATCACCAGACATGCAATCGGATGAGCTGCCAAAGTAAGGGATTTGTCCGAGTCAGCAAAGCCGAGGTCGCAGAGTCACAGTTTCCCACAGCCACACAGTCACCCCAGTTAAACGGTACCAGTGATTAGTATTGCCTCTGATGCACTACCTGGTGTGATACGGGTGTTTGTTCATATTCTCAGTTATGATGGATGATGGATGATGGATGATGCAGATGGTTCACATGGGAGGATACATTCTTGGTGTTGACCTCAAGACTGAAGCTTGAAGTTTATTAGTTATGTATTCATGAACAAAATGATGTCGCAACTTGATTATTGTGAAAATGCTTTGATCGTCCTCGCATGCGTGCGCGCTTTCGATTAATATCATCCGTTCTTTCCGAGCAGTCAGACTCACCGCGTCACTGTTTGCTGAAGCCCTCACTGGAGTGGTCGTAACAGCACTGTACAACGTAACGAAAGGAAACGAACAACGAACCGAGCTATCAAGAATCCTCACAAGTCAAGTCTTCACAGTCAGAAGCCAAAGATCAACGTTTTTCGAACCGTTCAATCTTCCCTCAAATTTTGCCAATTCTAGGCAACGCCGCAAGTATACGTACCTCTTCGATCTTCTTCTCGTAGCTCTACCTTCGGCTCCGCGTAGCGACCACACCTTCGATATTTCCCGCTCAAACGCATCCCCAGCGGAATTACTTCCACCATCACAGTTACAATTACACCTCTCCTTTTTTCACGCGTCCTCAGTCCTTGTTGTTTATATCCTTCCACAACACACAACTCGACTGCGGAAGAAGAGATGGACGCTCACGAACTCGCCCGGTGGACCCGTTTTGCAGCTAAAGGCGGCATCGGCAAGTCTACAGCGATCATGGATTGTATTGCACAGGAGATGGGAGAGGATTTGATGTTTCTGAAGGTGAGTTATGTGGCTTTTGTACCCAAAGGGTGTTTTTGGTCGGTATTTCCGGAGTTGGAGCTCTGGCATTGCGTTTGGTTCGTCATGCTCTGAGAGTTGGTCTGCTTTTGGCTCGAGGAATTGGCCTCCACAGGCGGCATCCTCTGTGTCTCATGCGCCTCTAGTGAGAGAAGCGTGGTGGTACAGCTTACGGCGCATCGACACCTTTCCATGTTTCTCCTCGAGATCGCAATCCCCGCTACTCCTCTCCTTAGGCCGTCAACTCATCAACCCACAAGGAATTGGATATATGACGTACTGACAACGCCATCTTTACAGGACGACGAGATCATAGTGTTGATGCAGTTGCCTGAGCCCGGGGTTTATCTCGTGAGTCATCTGTTCTGTTTCGCATCAAGTCTGCCTGCCTTTGCGTCACTATTCCCTGTCCCGCTTTTTTTGCCTGTCCATCCCCATGCCCATGTGTTCTGTGACCCACCGTACTGCTACCCCCAACCCCAACCCCATTTCCTCTATAGGCAGTGCTAACCATGAATGAAACAGGGCTACTGCGAAGGCGTCGTTGGCAGGTTCTCAGGACGGGACGTACGGTTTCATGGAAAGCTCAAGAAGCCTGTGATGGCAAAGAGAGCAAGTGTCGTTGTAGGCGGATCTTCTTCCGGCAGCGCCAGCAGTAGCGAAGGCAGGACGTCTATTTCGTTAGTTGAGAGGAGTGGATCGAGAGCGGGGGACAGTAGTGGGGAGAGGAGTAGGGAAACGGGCGGAGAGAAGACACGGTATACGCCTTCGGAATCCCCGTCGAGTGGGGGTTCTTTGTCTTCAAGGCCTGGATCGAGGGCTAAGCGGACGCCTTCGCCTCCTCAATCTCGATCGCATGCGTACATGCGGTCTTATTCGTCTTCTTATTCACAGTCAACGGAGTGTTCTTCCGCCGCCGACCAGTTTACGTCTTTTCCTGACTCTGTTTCCAAAGCCAATATCGCTATCCCGTACACTTCTATTCCCAACGCTTCCACCTCCACCTTCAACACCCCTGCTAGTGTGGGGGGCACGCCCAAACCCCACCAACCTAGCCATACAAAACCTCCTGGAATGGCCACCTCCATCTCAGGCTCGTCCGTCTACTCGGTATATTCGGAAGCTTCCACTGCTACGTCCGTTTATTCGACTGCGGATGGTTCCTTGGTAACAAGACCAGAGTCTAGGAATGAGTCGCTGTATTCGGCGGTGTCGAGAGCGAGGAGTGGGTCTATGTATTCTGCGGGATCGGATGTGACGGAGAAGGACGTCATCGAGGAGGGTGAGGATGGTACTGTGGCTCAACAGGCAACGCCGATGTCGGTTCCCGTGTCCAACTCAGCGCTGTCGGCCACCTCTCTTCTGATCGCAGCCTCAGCTACAGACACGTCGTTGTCAACTTTGGCATCGACGTTCACTTCAATATCGATGTCGACGTCGACATCCAATACGTCGTTTGCCTCGAGTTCCACGTACGGTTCCGACTCTGGTTTTGGCCCGTTTGGATCTGTTGGGTCGCTTTCGAAGCTGGAAGCTAAACATCTTGGTGTGGGCATATCGGACTCAGTTGGGGCTGTTGAGATGGGGACCGGATTTACACTCGTTCCGTCGCCTTTGGGTCTGGGCATGGAAGGTAATGGTGAAGGTGAAGGTGAAGAAAAAGGCAAGAAACTGACGCCGACCCTGCCAACGGTTGCTCCCTTGCGACTGACCAAGTCTCCGCGGTTGACGCCGTCGCCTAGTGTTCATCTAGTATCACCTGTCCCTCCAACATCACCTGTTTCACCTATGTCGCTCGTTGAAAATACCAAGTCTAGATCGCTCTCGCCTAGGCCACCAGGTTCGTTGTCCCCTGGAATGCCTGGGCCGCTCTCGTCAAGGCCGCCAGGTTCTTTGTCTCCAGGATTACTAGGATGTCTAACGCCCGGACAGCGCTCGCCAGGTCTCCCAGGTTCGTTTTTTTAATTACCTCCAGACCTCGCTATATTGTCCCTCCGTCGTTGTTTCATCTTTTCAGGTTCACTATCTCCAGATTCTCGTTCACCAGTGTTTCCGCCCAGCTCGCCTGCGCAATATACCTTCGCATCTGGACCTGGTTCATGGCCTAGTACTCCGAATCCACATGCATCTCTCCCGAGTCCATACGGTTCCGCTTTCCCTTCAACCTCCTCGAACCCGGACCAAAACCCAACTCCAAACCCGTACACATCCCTTCCTAGCCCATATACGAGCCCACCTGCCCACTTCACATCCCCAAGTGGCTCCGGTCAACCATATACCGCCCCGCTGTCTCCACCCCCAAAATCACCACTCCCACCGCTCCCCGCAGGCTCGTTACCTTCGCCTACGTTTCCTATCGGGTCATTGCCTCCACCTGTCTTTCCTATTCTCGGGCTTCCATCTGCTGCGGGTACAGGTGGGGGTGGGGTAGCGGGTGGTGGTCCATCTACGGTCACAACAGCAGCCATAGCAGCAGCAAGCGGAAGAACCTCTCCTCTCGCAGCGCTTCCTGCGTCCTTGCCCTCTCCGGCGTTTCCCGTGTCTGGCTTGCCTGTTGAGAGGGTGGGTGAGAGTGAGGAGGGGGAAGAAGAGGAGTGTGATGGGGGGAGTCTTTATCCTTCTGAGAGCGTGGGTGGGCATGGAGATGGACCCGAGGGTGATGGCACCCGAGCGGGCGGAGGCGGAGGTGCAGATGATGAGTGCGAAGGCGAAGGCAACACGACGCGTCTCTCGACGCTCGATGCGTTTCGTCGGCAGATGGAGGAGTCATCTGAGGATGCGGATGAATCTAGGTATGAGGTTGATTCTGAGGAGGACGAAGGAGAGCGGGTGCTTCGGATGAGTGGCAGCGTGGGTGGTAACTGGTTAGATGGGCTGAGGTCAAGGGGAGGTAATAAGACTGGCGACGGCGAGGACGGTGAAGACGCGGATTCAGATGGCGAAATAGGTATTGGGTTGTCGTTGATGGGAGCTTTCGGTGACGACGACGACGACGATGACGAAGAGGACGAAAGTGGACGGGCAATAATCACTCAAAATGCAGCCGCAAATAGCACGGGTGTGGGTACCGCCGAGAATACTCCTAGTGAAGGAACTCTCAGTGTGGTGAGTGGGAGCGATGGGACGACGCCTATTCCGTGGACGCGATATACGCCTACTTCACCTGCCGGCCCTACTTCTCCACAGAGTCCAAACGGACACAGCCAGAGCCAGAATCAGCCTCAAAACTCTTCTCCGGTACAGGGTCGCTCTCAGGTCTCAAGTGGTCATTACGAAACCCCAAAAGCTGAGGAAGGCGACGGCGACGGCGAAGACGAAGACGAAGACGACGAAGGAGGCTACTGGGACGACATCTACGACGACTACCGCTACTCCCGCTACTCCCTTGCATCCAAACGTTTTTCCGTCCTGTCCAAAGCTTCAGGTGTCTCCAAAGCTTCATCCAAGGCACGCGCCAACGCGCCTCCCGTGCCAATGCCAAGTTTCTCGTCTGGCCGACCGAGTCTCGATGCCCCTCGTCTGAGTTTTGGGAGTGATGGACCGAGCGCTCGTTCGAGGCCTAGTGTCGAGAGTACGTCTACTGCTGCGTCGGATTCGATGCCATTCGCGCGCCCGCAATTCGAACGTTCGGTATCGGATGAATCTCGTTCTTCAGCCTACTCGACACAAACGTTGTCCCCGCTTAGCGCGCAATTCCCAGCTGTTCCTGTGCATGTTCCTGTACGGACGGAGTCGAGGTTGAGGGTCGTTCATGATGGATGTATGGAAGGCGTGGATGACGTACATGTGGATAGGGAGGTTGAGGTTGTACACGGATCCACGGAGGGAGGCGATGAGGGCGCGGGTGCGGCAAACATGAGTATCGAGGTGGCGGTTGAGGTGGCGCATGGAGGTGATTCGCTTCAAGGCCAGGAGATCTACGCCAATGGACAAGGGCCGTCGTTGAACGCTATGATTTCTCCCCTCTTACACACGACTTTTGGATCGCCACGCTCGTCGAGGCATACAGATGCGGAAGACGGGTCAGATCATGGTCATGGACAGAGGTACAGTGAAAAGTCGCATGGTTCGGGTAAGTTCTTGGCAGAGTCACCGAAGTCACCTGTGGAGGGGCCTCCCAAGTCACCGATTGAGGGAGGAAGAATGGCGAGCGCGCTGAGGGCGAGGATGGTCGGTGAACGTGGCACGACATCCGGCCCTGCGCTATCTGCTCTTGCGCCTACACCTGTACCAGGTGCAGAAGCCGGGGTGCGCGCGATCGTAGTCGACGATGAAGAGGGACATCCATCCAGCATCAGTATTGGAGCGGATGACTCATTTGCCTCGACTTCGACCGAATCTGCAGCGACATCGCAAACTGTCATTGCCCCCCCCTCGAGCACTGCTCAGGTGGTGACGCTTTCAGCAAGTCACACACCTGGAGCACCATCAGAGCAACCAGAACCGGAGCAAAGTTCTTTTTTACGGCCACGCCCGGCGAACCAAGCAACCCACCCTTTCGTTCGCACCTCCATCTTCCTTCCCCATCCCAACGCCCCCAAAGTCTCTTATCAATCTCAGGGCCCTATGTACGGACGCACGATCACCCAATCACACTCCTACCCCGCGCCGCCGGGACCTGGACCAGGGAGCACGGTGTACTCACCGCCACCCAACGCGACATTCTTTTCTTCCCAGATACTGCATCACCTTCGCAGCCTCTCGATCGCGGCTTCTCAGGGTCCCGCAAGGAGGCCCCCGATGACTCTATTCGCGCGGTGCCAGCTAGATCTGAGCACGAGTATGGCACCAGTGCCGGTTCTGTTCTCATTGGATCCGCTCCCGCCTTTGCCTACCCAGGCCCAAACGCAAGGAGATATGCAAGCACAAGGAGGACAAGTAGGATTGCCCTCGACGGCGAATATGCCTCCGACGAGAGCAGCTACTGTTTCTGCGCCTGTACGTAGAAGTTCGGCTGTCCAGGGAGCGTTGGCGCCTGTTCGTGGTGCCAGTCCGGGCTCTCCTCTTGTAGATGCAGCTCCTGCGGGTATTAGAGGCCCTGCTGATCCGTCTCCATTGCGATTGCCAAGGCGCTCAGAGACGGCGCTTGTCACTCCACAGGAACCCAACGCGCAGGCGTCGACGTATTTGCCTATCCCACGCGAGGGGTTTATGCCTCAAGTAGGCACTACTCGCCCGCGGTCGAGATCGTTTTCTGCATTTGGTGCCAACGTTGCTAGCGCGAGTTTACCTGAGAGAAGGCGAGTGTAGTCAGATATATCCACTTGGCTGTTGGATGCTAAAATGAGTTTGTCATCTAGTCGGGAAGAGCCTGTGACGAGCATCCGAGACGCCCCATGCGGTCCACTACGCCCCATCAATTCGATCCCGTCTGCATTGATGACCCGGCAAATTCCAGCACCTCTTGCTTTGCAGAACAGCAATATCAAACGTGAGCCAGACACGAGTGCCGCAGCTGCCGTTATCGTGCAATCTCCAAGCACGCAGTTTAAGCCGCCTCTAAGCCCCCTTGTACAATCACCTATTATAAACTCACCTCAGTTTGCTGACCCAGCACCGGCGGTGAACGCTAGTCCGATACCGGCCAGTCCTACTGTAATGTCTCCTCCGGCAGCGCCTAGCCCTATGAGTGGGTCAGATAGGGAAAATGACGTATCGCCTGCTCTTGGCCCTTCCGGGACGACTGGCAGGACCTCAGTATCTTCATTCAATCCTCAAAGTGCAACGTCGCCACAACCTTGGATGTCAGCACGCCACGGCTCCTTTGATGTCTCCCCTCGGAAGAACTCCTTTGATGGTGCACCTCCTCGTCAGAGCTCTGACTCGGGCGACTCTCATTCGATCGCGTCTCCACCTCCAATTATTGAGTCGTTCTCGCAGAGTGCTCGGTCGTCACCACTGGCACACGAAGTACAACTCAGGAATAAACTCAGTCTTCCGGTTCTCAGAGGAAAGGCGAACATGCGCCCGAGGGTAGATGATGTTGTCAGTATCGTGTCGTTTGCAGGAAGTGGAGAGAACGAGACAGTTCAAGTGCAAGATATGGACTTTGAACTCGTCAAGCCTTCCATTCCACAGGTGACAGGTCGCGCAAGCCAGGACTCGACATTCACTGGACGCGAGGTTGAAGGCAGCAGGTATGACTCCCCTGGCTTGGGCTGCGATGCAGCATCGATGCATTCCAGTGCACCAAGATCCCCGATGGTTCCTACCGATCCGTTTGGTAGCCCCGCAATAGAGTCTCAGGAGTCTGTTGATGCTCATCGACAACGCGAACTCAAGTGGATGGCGTTGTTCCCTTCGGTTCCTCCTTCCCAGGCCCGTAAGAACAAGAAAATAAAGAAATTGCTACAAGAGGGGGTACCGTCGTCGGTGCGCTACCTCGTATGGTGCCATCTTACGGATAGCAAGGCTCGTGCGTTGCCTGGAGTGTATGCGAAGCTGGGGAAGAGGCCGCGTGTGCCCGCATTCACGGAGGTTGAGAAGGATGCGGCAAAGTGTTTCCCTGATCAGCCTCAGCTCCATACAGCCCGGGGACCTCTCGTGTCATTATTGCAGGCGTATCTTAGCATGGTCCCTGATATTCAATACAGTTCAGGTGAGTTTTCGTTCCGGTTCGTGAGTGACAAGTCGATGCTTACTTCGCATACTAGAGCTAACGTCCGTTGCTGGACACTTGCTGCTACTCGCGCCAGAAGAAGATGCCTTTTGGATATTTGCCTCGATGATGGATGCTCACCTCCGACCCTATTTCTCGATGAATGCAAACCAGATAGAAGTCGATGCGTCTCTGTTTAGCAAAGCGCTTGAAGGCAATGATTCTGTGCTCACGAAGAAACTGTACGTCCAGCTTTCGATCGCCCCCGCCAACATCACGTGGCCATGGTAAGTACTCGTAGACGGTGGTGTCAAAGTGCTGTAGCTTAGACAGTTCCAGGTTCTCAGCTCTGTTCGTTGGAACACTCCCTGTGGATTGCTTGCATCGAGTCTGGGATATATTTTTGTACGAGGGTGAGTGACCTGTCAGCTTTCCAGACTACCGCGATGATTGAGATTGATCATTATTCTCTAGGCATGTCGTACTTGTTCCGTATCGGTCTTGTGGTGATCAACTGTGTGCGCCATCTTCTCCTCCAAGCCACTTCTGAAGAAGCCGCGCTGGAATATCTCATTCATCCACCTTTGGCGTGTCTGCCCTCGGCTACAGAGTTATTCTCTCTTGCCTCGAACGTGAAGCTTAAGGATGACGATATCCGCAAGCAACGTGTCAAGATGGAACAACAACTCAAGAGGACAACCCAAGCTCGGCCTCCAAACGGTGTCTCAAATATGCAGACGGCTTCTATATCGCTCCCAAAAGCATGATTTCGTTCTTGGCATTCGCCCATGCTCCATGTGCTCTTCTCGCCTCCTACATGTGTAATTGTGTGACACGTGTGTGTGTGTTTTGCCGCTTCTGTACTGGCGTTTCCTTCTGGTCGCCGCTTGCTCTCATCCTTTCGTCGAAACGGGCTGTTACTTTTCTTGTGCTTTTTGCTCTCGATGACTGTTTCACCCTCTACATATATTTTCTACTGAGTACCCCCCCCGCAAATATGATACCATAGTGGCCCTGTACATATCATAGCTTAGCGTTCGTTCGTACACCTCGCTTCTCGCTTTACACCCTCATTATAGCACACTCTCTAATCTGATATCGATATCTGAGCCACCATTTCTCGTTGGTACACAACAGCAGCAGGGAGAAGCAGCGACTTCGAAGCTAATAAAATTTAGCACCACAGTTTAAATACAGCGTTGTTGGAGGGAGTGACCCATTGCACTGAGCTGCCATTGTCGTATCGAAAGTCGAGTTCTCCAACAATCGTCGTCAGTCTGCAAACTGAGGCCTCAGGCCTCAGGTCCTGTCATTGCTGCCGAACCGAATCGATTGCATCACGTTTCGAGTCCGACAAGCAACGATAGCATGCATTTTTGTTCTGTACTGAAAACGAAACGGACGGGGATGAAACGGCGTAGATACGTACATATACATATATGCACGACGACAAACACATGATCGGAAAAAAAAAGAATCTTTCAAAAGGGTATCATGATGGCGGGGGGAATACGATGTGCCAAATATGTAAAACTTGAAAGGGGGTTTCAGTGAGCTGAGATGATGATGTGAAGTTATCGGGAGTCCCTCGGTCAACGAGCATACGCATGACCCGTGCCTGATGTTGCCAGGTTGTTGCCACGGCAAGGGAATGTTGGAAGAAAGTGGAGCAGATGTGGACACGTCCAATAGAGATAGTATGATGGATGGAGTGAAGACGAGCGCCTGCACAATCCTTGTGGACACCGGCTGCGATCCTTCTGTGTGCAATTACAATGGCAGGACACCTCTCCATGTCGCAGCAGCAGGAAGAAGTATCTCCATTGTAAAACATCTGCGTTCAGTGGACCCTTTGTCAACGAACACGAGTGTCATTTGTGCTTGAGGTGGCAATTCGAGCCACGCTCACACTTCAGGAAACAAGATGTCGGAGGGCAGCGGGATGTTTATTGAAGAGACATATCCTTCGGCTGCAGTAACGTGGAGAGGCGTCTCACCACCGGAGTTGCATGCGGAACGGTCACAGCCAGATTCAATGAGGATTTTCACAGTCAATCATGATGGTCCTCCAGGTCGTCAGACTTGGAAAGGAACACTGGTCTTTCTGTGATGGGGTTAATGATGAGATAAAGGAGGTTATCTCTGCTGGACGTGAGCAAATGCGCATCTGCCCTTTCCAATGAGGATGTACGTCGTTTGTGCTAAATGTGATGGGGCTTCCACCACAGCTAACAGGATGGCGGGAGGCTTGGCGAAAGGATATTCCACAATGGACACCTCCCACAGCGACGGCGCACACTGGACAAGTTGCCTTGCTTTTTGTTGATCGCGAGATGAATTCTCGTTCTCTTGCACGTCTCGATAAGAGTAATTGCAAGGCTTCCGGACGTCTTATGCGGACGTGCATTGTGCGAGTGTAACATTGAGCGCAACGGAGCCTGAGAAAACAGATGCGATGAATCAGGGCATTTATGATACAAAGTTATCATACTTACATGCCATCCGCCGCCGCCAGAAACGTAGAGCAGAGTTTCTCCTTAAGGAGGCCAAGGGGATTCTGAACCGTCAGGGAGTTGAAAGAAGGCAAGCGAGCCTTGCTCTTGACAAATAACCACATGTGACCGTCCATCCTTGCATTCGTCAAGTGCATGGACGACGAGAGGCTATCGACGAAGATACTTCGCGACAATACACATAAGACAAGTGAGGGGCTTCATGTCGTTGGGATGTGCAACGCATCTGGCCTTGCGTTCCATGAGCTCAGATATTGCATCTCTACAGTCAGCCTCGTCAGCATTGACATGGCGGAGCAACTGGGTAAGCAGCGTGTGTATACTTTCGTGATCATTCGTCATGAAAAGAACACAAAGGTCGCAAATCGAAGCACGCGGGAACCTCTCCATCGGTGGATGACAGCAAGCCTAGCACCAGAGTCAGCAACGAAATGAGGCGAATATCATCGTTCATGTACAAACGTTAGAACCGATTTTCCTGGTCCAGCTATAAACTCGCACAAGTTACAGAAAAGTCATACGTTTTCCTTCAACCAGAGAAATGAAGTTCCGCCACACCTCCATGACACGAGGCTCTTGTGAGTACTGGATTCGGAAAGGCAGCAATATTGCGGCCAACGCGTTGCTCCATAACAATTCTTGGAGCATCGGGATGCGGGGAATTTGAGCTGTCCCGTCTGTCCGCGACGATCCGGGAGTCGCCAGCCTCCAGTCCCCCGTTGTAGTGTAGTGCACGCACGTCGTCGCATTCAAGTCGTGACTCGCGGCAACACCTACGATGGTAACTCTGCAACATGACATATTTCAGTGCATTCCAGATCATATCTCTGACTCCTTTTTTCCAACAAGAGTGTACAAACTGTCCAACTTCGTCGCATACATAGCAAAGCGCCTGCTGTCCTGCTCCTCGTCCCATTTAGCCAGCACATCCTCCATCTCAGGCATCGCCCTCACAACATCAGCCCTCGCGTCCTTGGCGTACGGTAGTTCGTAACAGCCCAAGAAATGGAACGAGACGAGGTCTGACGGGTTGTCTGTCTCTGACCGGAGCTGGTGTAAATTCTTCAGTCTCACTCGCTCGTCGTCGAGTCTGTCCTCTATAGCGGACGGTATCTCGATATGGCCCGACCAAACCAACGCGAGCCAGGTGCTGGTCAGATCTGCCATCATGAAGGGTATGAACGACACTAAGGCTCCGGTGAATGCCAGTGATGGATTGTATGCGTACAGAACTTGTCGGTAGAGCGAAGGGATGCGAGATGGCTGGATCGACCGACTTGTGAGCGGGACCAGCTTCCGTGCGGATCGTTCAGCGCGGCCCAGAGAGCCTGGCTCCAGGACTCGAAGGTAGGGCACATCTGGGTAATAGCCAGTTCCAAACAAGACATAGTCGACGTCTTCGATGGTGCGGTGTTGCAGGTGGGCGGTAATCTTCTCTCCCGTAGACGTGTACCGCACCACTGGACCTACGTCTTCAATTCGGTCGTCCGGGAGTGAGGGGAAGATAGATACACGCCGCGCTGAACGGTAGACGGGAAGCTGAGCGACGGGGGTTAGCTGTGCCGCCATCTCGTTGGCCGAGTTGGCGTTTCCTATGACCATAACACGCTGCCAGTGATCAATGCAAAAGATGAGCATGGTGGTCGTACATTGGGTTTGTAGTATGCTGCATGTCCTACCTTGCCCTCATACCCACTTGAATCCCTCCATGTCTTTGCGTGCCGGACTCTGCCTGTCTCCTTTATCTCATCGAGGCCCTCGACGTTCGGATAATAAGCGTTGTCAAACCACACAGTCGTAATAACCACCGCGTCCCACCTCTCCTCCTTCCTCACACCCTCCCCTCCCGCGGTCCAGTCAGTCATGACAACTCTCCAACCACCTTCATCTGCTGCTCCTCCCACTTCTTCAACACGGGTAACCTCGTGACCCAGCCTAATCCTCCCTCTCTCAAAGAGGGGACGCGCAAATGTTTCGAGGTATCCATAGGTCTCCCGAAGCGTCGGAAACGGCTGACCGGGTCTCGACAGCGGTGGAAACGGCTGCCCAGAGAACGAGAGAAACTCGGGAAGCACGTTTCCTATCAAACCGGGGTATGCAGGGGACTCCCAGGGGCTTGGATCGACTTGATCCGACGAGTCTGTGTCCTCTCCGGGTCTTCGACCCCGAGCCTGAGGGTGATACCTTGGGCCATCAGAAGTGATTCGTCAGAGAAAGCTCGTATCGAAGGCTGGGACCTAGTTAGGCTGACACCAGCCTGCCCCCCCCTAGTAGTAGCTTACCAGACACCCCCTATGTTATCTCTTCGTTCCACCAGTTGTACATCGTCGAACTGAGCACGATCAAGGAGATTTCGCAGGCTCACTAGCCCACAAGGACCACCTCCGATGATGAGAACTCGCCGTATTGGATGCTTCATCATCATCCTTGTCATGGTTCAATCCAACAGTAAGGCGGAGATACTACGCCACCATGACTCTGATGCGACAACACGTAGTGGTCACAAGCTAAAGCCATTTGGGTATTGCCCCAGCGGCTGAGTCAAGGTCCGAGGAAACAACCTGACATACACTAAGTAAGGCATGTTACACGATACAGCGATAGTATATCTGTCCAGAATCCAGATCGAGCAGTACAAACATACAAATCTCACCCAAACAACCGAAACTTCCTCAAGTTATCCAACCAAGTACTCTGGTATCCAGCCCTGTGGCCACGATACCACGCGTCATGGCCCCAATGTATATCCGATAAGTTAAGACCGCCCGGCATCCTAAGCTCTGGTTCGTCATCGTGTGCAGTGCCCACGCGCATGACCGGTGTACTCGACGGGTGCTGGCCAGCGATCGTACCTAGCCGCGTCGCCTCCAATACTTCCGAGTGGCTCGCGGGCCCAACGCCTTTTGGCGCTTCATCATCAGAGTCGAACGTTTCACCCTCGCCCTTTAAGCTTGAGTCACTGGCTCCAATCAAAGAATCACCAGCAGAAGAACCTTCTGCCTTACCCTGTTTCCCTGCATGATCTTCCTCAGGCCCAGTGACTTTCACGTTGTCATTGGTCCCTGGGTCTGAGCTCCCAAGGGAAAGTTTTGTGAAACTTTGCGACACGTCGCTGTGACTCTCATCATTGGAAGGAGTGTCGCCATCTATGACATCGACGTCGGCTTTGGTGTGATCCTCTCCCCATCCACCGCTGCCTGAACTTGAGAGACTCGCTGCGCTCGAGCGCCTGCCGAAGCGGTGTAAGGCACGTGCAGAATTGATGGCAGATCGCCACCGCTTGCGGGCGTTGAAGTTTTCCCGTAAACCAGCGCCAACATCGTGCTCCGTCGAGGCTTCGTGAGTCGTCAACCACTGAGAATCATGGTGTCAGGAACGGTTTTTAAAAGCAAAGCAGGGGACGACTTACATGCTTATTATAGGCCTCACGAGCTGTCGGTCGTTGAGCCGGATCAGATTTAAGCATGAGTTTGATGAAAATCTTTGCTGTATGGTCGTCAGCGCCTGTCCCATCCGAAATAAAAACGCCTGCGACCTACCTTCGTCGGATATTTTGCTCCAATAACGTTCATGGAACTCAATTTTGGCCTCTGTGGTCTCTCGAATCATTTCCTTCGCATCATCCGACTTGAACGGCGAGTATCCGCAAAGCAAGACGTATGTAATAATTCTGCGAGGATCCACATGTTTCAGCCACTGATGATGCCGAGACAGTGCCACTCACCCAGTTGACCAAACATCAACAGCTTTGCCGTGGCCCATTTTGTTTAGTACTTCGGGTGCGACGTAACCGAAGCTGCCTGCGAGGGAGTGCAGCTGCTCTTCTGGAGAATGGAGGTGTTTGGCACTGCCATGTGGCCACTGAATGAGTGGCTACAGGGGAAGAAAAGTCGATAAAGACATACATTCCAAAATCTGCGATGACAATGTCGCTGTCAGGGTCCCTTGTTCGGTACAGTATGTTTTCTGGTCTGGAATCGGAGGTCATCGCAAGGGGACGATTAGACGCAGCACAAAACACCCACTTGAGATCGCGGTGAACAATATCGTGCTCATGGAGGTACTTCACGCCTGACAATATGGACCTTGGAATTACAAGTGAGACCACGACTGTGGTGCACAATGGACCAAAGAAAACCAACCGCACAACAGAGACGGCATCCTTTTCGGTAAACTTTCCTCTCTCCAATATTCGTTCGAAGAGTTCCCCTCCCACAGCGAGCTCAAAAGAGAGGTAGTATTTACTCCTCGACTCGAACCACTCATAAAATTTCACCTAAAAAGAATTGAATAAGGTATGGGAGTAATGGCATAAAGATAAAATAAACGCGTCCGAACTCACAATATTCGGGTGATCGAGGCCCTTCAAAACCTCCATTTCGCCCCACACTGCTTCTTCGTTTCCCTTCACTTTCTTCTTCGGGATAACTTTTAGAGCGACTTCTTTCGTCACTACGAAACGAGGACCCGGAGAAGATGAACCTGGAGTGCGATGCAGCCGAGCCGCACTGAAAAGAGGTATCGTTGTGTGAGTAGGGCTGTGGTCAATAGGACTTGGGGTAGTGGACGCAGCAGCGCCTTGTCGAGCTATGTCAATCAGGTCGGGCGGGACATTCCAAGTCGCTCTCTGTCAGTTGAGAAAGAAAGAAAGAAAAGGTCAGACCCTTGCTAAAACAAAAGGAAATACCCCGAGTCGCCAGTACCCCACTCCTAGAGATGCGGAACACTCACAGCAACCTTGCCGAACGTCCCAGTTCCAAGGACTTCGTGTACTTCGTATAGTTGTTTCTTGCAAAAGCTAGGCGGTTGAGGAAGGAGAGCGTCCTTCAATGAAAGATGCTTCATGGTTCAACTTCCGAGCTTGTTCGGGTCAACGCCTCGGGCGAAAATTGATGGTACAGTGGATTTCGAGTAGATACCTGGAAGAGCGCGAAGCCTGGGCGGATGTCAAGTTGCCAGGTAGTTGCTCTGGGAAACTTCGGAAAATAAGTGGAGTAGGTAAACGGTGAACAATGGGAGATGAGCGCCTGCCACAACATAGGATATGATCCATAACAATTATCAGTCACCGCCACATATATGTCTGATCAAGAAAGTTTACCGGTGACACTCGCGTAAGTCAACAAATCTTTTCTTGCAGTGACAGATCTATGTAACTTGCAGTGATTCACGACGAGACCCGAAGCAAATTTCTCGGTTATGATTTATCGGTGCACGCTCCAACGAACAGCTGCCACAAAGTTAACGGGAAAAAAGACATGCTAAACGCAAACGTTATACAACGAGACGGCCGTGCCGTGACTGGTAACTGTCTAAGGTAGATAAAGCACTACTATAATCACAATCGGTCCGTACAGAGGTCCGTCCTCCCCACACTAGAAAGACGACGCGAACTATCAAAACCTATGAAATGGTGCCCGCCACTCTCCTCTTTTTCCATATTCATTGGTATGTCAACTCAGACCATCTGCCCGACGAGGGCGAAACCCACCAACAGCCCCATCGTCACGGAGTCGGGTACACCATTTATCACTGCGGCTCCAGTTCCATTTCCGCCTCCGCCCGCTGATGGGGTGGGAGTTGCTCCGACTGGGCCGGTCTCAGTAGCAGGCTGAGCTGCGACCGAAGTAGCAGAAGCAAAACTAAATGGCGTGTTAGTATTATATAACAAATCTGTTATCCAGTTCCTTACGCAGAGCTAGCCGCTGCTGGGTCGGTGTTCGTGTTGATTAGGACGCCATTGATGATGTGGATGACCCCGTTGGCTGCCAAGACGTCGGTCTGGACGATTTGAACTGCATTGGAACCCCCAACGGAAACAAAGCGGCCGGTAGCGTTGTTGGAGAACGTGTATTGCTGGCCGCCTGCCGACAGGAGACTAGAGTTCGCGTTGATTTCGGGTGAGTAGACCGATGTCCCGTTGATTATCTGCATTTATAAGCAAGAAATCAGAAGATGCGAAAAATTCACGAAAAAGGCGACAAACGTGATTAGAGATGACCGCCGTAAGAGCCGTTGTATTGGACGCTAGTCCAGAAAGGGTGCTTTGTGCTGCTTGAACGCCTGCGTTGTTGGGAGCAAAGACCGTGATGCCGCGCATGGACGTCAGCTCAGCGAGAATGGACGAGCCGCCTGGAACGGATGTAGACTCAAGGACAGAGGCGAGTTCGGATAACTCCAACGATGAATTGCCGAAGATATTGGTCATGTTGGGTGGGGGGACGAGCACTGAGTCAATGACGATAATTTCGAGATTTTCGAAGGTGGTCGTGTTCGCAACAGTGACATTGGACCTGCAAAGCCCGATCAGTGTGGGGTCAATGGAAAACCAGAAGATACTACCCTTGGTTAAGGACAAATATCGAGCCGTTCTCTGCTTTTGACCATGCAAGAACTTGGGCCTTGCCCCCTTCGAGCATGACAAGTGCCGAGTCATTGAGGAGCGTGCGTCCAATTGTTGCGTTCGGGGAGCTCTGCGTTTCATTTACGAAATTCCCCGAGACAACATGGTAGGATATAATGTCTGCCACGAGGGTGCCGTTACTGGCAATGGTGGGGTCCAATCCGGATACTGGAATTATGTGAGGTAAATAGAATGAACGAATAAAAGTAACGTACAAGCTTGATTTGTGGGTGCAAAAAGAGTCTTGTTGCCCTGCGGAAGCTGAGCGACAAGCTCTTGACCAACAGTGGTAGCGTTCAATAACGTCGTGATGTTGGCCAGTTGTGTTAGGCCAGCCGCATTGAGAGTTTGAGAAAGGCCATCGAGGTAACTCTGCCCGAGCACGACAGGGGCTAAGGCTACAAGTGCAAGTGCAGGAAAAAACATGGTGGGACGAAGTAAATCTACAACCTGGGGTGCAGCAGACTTTTATACCTCCTCATGTAAGTTTATCAAATTTCGGAGAGATATTGTTTCATATCCAATGACTTTTCTTTGGTGATGCAATGCACAGCTGTGTAGATGGATTCACATGCAAGTTAATAGGGGTGGTGAAACCGTGGAGTAGTAAAAGTAAATGACGATGATCATTCCCATTAATGGAACGCACGCACCATTTCTCCTCCACTTGCACCTTTTACAACGTCATGATATTGTCGACTTTCGTTGTGGTGTTTGAGTTACAACTTGCAAGTGAACGAAAGAGCCACAGCAAAACTCAACTTGTTTCTGTAACAAAAACGGTTTTCTTCCGTCATTTATTCGGGGGAAAGAAACGGGGACAAGGACGGTCCATCAATTTCCCAGAATCTTAGGCACTCTTCCAGTTGTTAGATCACGAAGGCTTGCTATGATTTGAGGATGGAGATGGAGTACCCACTTCCGTTGTCACTGAACCCCGCGATCATGAATCGGCTGTTGCCGGCTGTGTACGGATCACGCATTTTGGCCAACCAAATTCGAGACCAAATTACCTTTGAATTCAAGACCGTCCTCTACTCTCATGGCACGTCGCGCGGCTACCCAAACTACACCATTGTTCGGTGTGCCTCCGCCACGACGAGCCATCAATGACCCGAATAAGTCCGCATTCTCTCATTTCATGCAGGAATAAGTATAGGCACCAGGTAAGTAAACGGGATTTTTTATTTTTTTATTTGAAGCTGGCAGGTCGTGGGGAGACATTTTGGTGCCTGCATAGTTTGGCGACTCGGGGTGAGCTTGGTTCAATAGGTGGCCGTGGCCAATTGCTAGTATGGCACGTGGGTTTTCTTTTTGACAACGTTTGGGGCAATCTGGTCTGTCCAAGGTGATCGTGAGCCAGAGGCGCGCCGAGCACACTCGCACATCCACGCCGTCCCAGCACAAATGCTGGGACAAAATATCTGATATCTGATTCTGGGGTCGTCGCTAGCACTGGCTTTTTTGATGGCACTACCCCTAGGTAAAACGAGGACAAAATGCTTTCAGATCGACGTGTAATCACACAGGGCACTGTGACCGGCAGATCAGAGCTTGAAGACAAATCAATCAGTAGCCTCCAGCATTGTACTGCAACCAAGCAACCCATTACGACACCACGACGAATCTCGATGTCACTGCACTTAAAATAAGGTGAATCTTGAATGTCTTCGAAGGCGTTTGAGTCGTTCTGAGAATCGTTAGGCGGCGCGTCAGCTATTTTAGGTATAGCGGGTTTGTCTTTACCATCAATGATGATGATGTTGCCCTCGTTGCTCAATGCTGTCTTCACTCCCCCCTCAAACTCGTCAGTGCCAGGTGATGGAACCTCAACGTTGATGCTATCGAAGCTGGTGTTGCGTTCGATGGTGACTGATTGCTTTGCAGACACCTAGTTTATGTCAGCTAATCCAGGACTGGGATGAGAGCATAGCTCAAACCCTATCAGTCATATTGTACAGTTAATATAAATCTATACGATTGGTGTAGATCATCAATATCTGCAGTGTCATAAGCAGCACTCTGATTGTGTTTTCATGCATAATCAGTTTCAAAAGGCTTGCAAAAATTATCCAGTACTATCTTCTTTACCAGGGAATATCTTTTGTTCTATATTTTTTATATAAAAGAAATTATTATAGATCATTTAACATCACTCATATTTATCCTTGTGTAAAACATAAGATAATTCTTATTTTGCAAAGAGTATCATTGTCACATCCCAAAACTTTCCCGACCCATCTGACACACTTCCGGCCGCTTGTGATCAAACCCTGAACCCTAAGCTCTGGACTTTACCTTAGAAGAATTTCTCCTTCATCTGATATCCCAAATCCCATATTTCCCATCCTGGACTTTTGCATTCCTGTCCCAGACTTTCGTACTCCTATCTTGGCTATCTCTTGACATATGTTCCTTTCCTTGACATCCCTTGACATTTACAGTTCCTATCAATAATTCTCTTTCCCTCTGCTTCACAATTATTGCGCCATTGCCCTCAGTTATTATTCCATCATTCTGACACCATTCCAATTCATCCTCTTACTTTGCTCCAGAAACCCAAAACCCTGATTCGTCCAACATACTTTAACAGTTTTATCTCTTCCGGACTCTTCAGTATATAAACCCGACTTTACTCTGTAATATTTCCTTAGTTTGAATATCAACTAAATCCTGTTCTATCCTCCAAAGTCTCTGCTTCACTCTGAAACCTCTTTCAGTCCTTAAGTTGATCTTGTCAAGTCTGGGTTTGATCCTGGAATTCCTGGATAGTCCAGAGTGCGCAGAAGGGCGGAGTTGGTTGGGAATCCCTGAGGGGGGTCGGAGGTGTAAGGAACTTTGGCTGCAGCTTATGTGCTGCGCCCCTGTATGAGTTCTGTTCCTTGATTTCAGAGCAGAGGGTCGGAGATCAATCCTAAGGTCAACTTAAGGACTGAGGGGGTTCAGAGTGAAGCAGATCAGGAGAGAATGGGATTTAGTTGATATTCGAACTAAGGAAATATCAGAAAGTACAAGCGGGTTTATATACTGGAGAGTCCGGAAGATATAAAGATGTTAAAGTATGTTGGACAAATCGGAGTTTTGGGTTTCCGGAAGAAAGTAAGGAATGAATCAGAATGGCATCAGAATGGTGGAATAATGACTGAGGGCAATGGTGCAATAATTGCAAAGCAAGGGGGAAGGGAATTATTGATAGGAACTGTAGATGTCAAGAAATGTCAAAGGAAAGTGACATATGTCAAGAGATAGCCGAGATAGGAATACGAAAGTCCGGGATGGGAATGTGAAAGTCCGGGACGGGAATGCAGAAGTCCGGGATGGGAATGTGGAAGTCTGGGATGGGAAGTATGGGGTTTGGAATGTCCGATGAAAGAGAAATCTTCTAAGGTAAAGTCCAAGGCCCGGGATTTGGGATTTGATCATAGGGGGCCGGAATTGGGCCGGATGGGTTAGGGAAGTTTCGGGATGTGACAGTATCCGGAATTGGGCCAGAATTGGGCCGGATGGGTTAGGAGAGTTTCGGGATGTGACACTTGTGCTCAAACATGCAGCATGCAAAGCATCAATGCAGCTATCTCTTGACATATGTCACTTTCCTTTGACATTTCTTGACATCTGCAGTTCCTATCAATAATTCCCTTTCCCCCTGCTTCACAATTATTGCGCCATTGCCCTCAGTTATTATTCCACCATTCTGACACCATTCTGATTCATCCCTTACTTTGTTCCGGAAACCCAAAACTCCGATTTGTCCAACATACTTTAACAGCTTTATATCTTCTGGACTCTTCAGTATATAAATCTGCTTGTACTCTCTGATATTTCCTTAGTTTGAATATCAACTAAATCCCATTCTCTCCTGCTCCACTTCAATCTGAAACCCACTTCAGTCCTTAAGTTGACCTTAGGATTGTCTTCCGACCCTCTGCCCTGAAATTAAGGAACAGAATTCATACAGGGGCACAGCACATAAGCTAAAGCCAAAGTTCCTTGCCCCTCCGACCCCCCTCAGGGATTCCCAACTGACTCCGCCATTCTGCGCACTCTGGACTTATCCGGGAATTCCGGGATTGAACCTGGACTTGACACTTTGTCACCTCTGATACATTTTATGTTACTCCATTGGATTCATCTTGTTCCCTTGTTCTAGGACACAACTGGCTCACCTGCTACAATCCATTGATTGACTGGGTATTGGGCAGTATTACTTTCTGAACTTCAGCTCAAGACTTGCCAACAACCCTGACATCACCTCTGGAGATTCTGGACCCCATTCCCCTATATCACTCTGACACTCCCAACAAGTTGCCCTGTAAAGCTCCTCACATCTCATTTGTCAATGCTGCTGCCTGTCAAGTCCAGGTTCAATCCTGGAATTCCCAAAGAGTCCGGAGTGCATGGAAAGGCAAAGGGGGTGAGGAATCCCTGAGGGGGGTCGGAGGGGCAAGGGACTTTGGCTTCAGCTTATGTGTTGTGCCCTTGTATGAGTTCAGTCTTTTAATTTCAAGGCAAAAGTTCAGAAGACAATCCTAAGATCAACTTAATGACTGAGAAAGGTTTCAGAGTGAAGCAAAGACTTCAGAGGATAGAAAGGATTTAGTCAATATTCAAACTAAGGAAATATTACAGAGTAAAGTCAGGTTTATATACTGAAGAGTCTGGGAGATATAAAACTGTTAAAGTATGTTGGATGAATTGGGGTTTTGGGTTTCCAGAGCAAAGTAAGAGGATGAATCAGAGTGGTGTCAGAATGATGGAATAATAACTGAGGATGATGGCACAATAATTGTGAAGCTGGGGGAAAGGGAATTATTGAAAGGAACTGTAAATGTCAAGGAATGTCAAAGGAAAGGAACATATGTCAAGAAATAGCCGAGATAGGAGTATGAAAGTTCGGGATGGGAATGCAAAAGTCCAGGATGGGAAATATGGGATTTGGGATATCAGATGAAGGAGAAATTCTTCAAGGTAAAGTCCAGGGCTTGGGGTTCAGGATTTGATCATAAGGGGCTGGAAGTGTGTCAGTTGGGTTGGGAAAGTTTCAGGATGTGACACTGCCTTTGTGTGTGCATGCAAACTCAATGGCTCTGAGCAGTTTAGCATCCACCTCCATCCCCAGGACTCCAAACACCATTCCGTATCCCTTGATCCCAAACCCCCCAAAGAAGTCAATCTGTCCTCCATCTCTCTGGACTATCATGACTTCCCTGATGTCTTCAGTAAGTGCAAGGCTGACACCCTCATGCCTCACAGGGAATTTGATCTCAAGATTGACTTAGAGGAAGGTGCTTCCCCTCCTCTTGGAACTGTTTACCCGGTTTCCACTACAGAACTCAAGTTCCTCCAGGAATTCATAGACAAACACCTCAACTACGGCTTCATCCACCAGTCTAAATCTGCTCACGGTGCCCCGGTCCTCTTTGTCTGAAAGAAGGACAGATCCCTGTGCCTCTGCATCAATTTCCAAGGACTCAATAAAATCACAAAAAAAGACCACAGTCCCCTACCCCTAATCTCTGACCTCCTTGATTCCCCTAGCCACACCAAGGTGTACACCAAAATTGACCTCCGTCACGCTTACCACCTTGTCCACATTGCCCCTGGGGACAAGTGGAAGACTGCCTTCCAGACTTGCTACGGCTCGTATGAGTGGCTGGTGATGCCCTTTGGGCTCACCAACACCTCTGCAGCCTTCCAGTGTTTCGTCAATAGCGTCTTCGTGGACCTCCTAGACGTCTGCGTCATGGTCTACCTCAATGACATCCTCATTTATTCCAATGACATGGCTTCTCACAAGGAACATGTCCGGGAAGTCCTGCAACACCTCTGAAAGCATGGACTTTATGCCAAACCGGACAAATGAATGTGAGTGGCACTTGGACTCCATTGAATACCTGGGCTACCGTCTCTCCCCCCAGGGATTGACTATGGCCCCGGAGAAAGTCCAAGTGGTCTGGGATTGGCCTGAACCCCAGAAAGTCAAGGACATTCAGTCTTTCCTCGGGTTCACCAATTTCTATCGTTGATTCATCTTCAACTACTCCAATATTGTTGTTCCACTTACCCAACTCACTCAGAAAAACGCCCCCTGGAACTTTGACAATTCCTGCCACTCCACATTCACCCAACTCAAAGACACCTTCACCTGAGCCCCTATCCTTACTCACTGGACTCTGGACTGCCCTACCATGGTCGAGACCAACACCCCTGACTATGCTATCGCAGGAATCCTCTCCATTCATTGTCCCGACAAGGAATTGCGCCCCATCGCATTCTACTCCCATACCCTGACAGTGTCAAGTCCGGGTTCTTTCCTGGAATTCCCGGGTAGTCCGGAGTTGCGGAGGGGGCGGGGTTTTGCGGGAATTCCTGAGAGGGGTTGGAGGGGTAAGGAACTGCGGCTTCAGCTTATGTGCTGCACCCCTGTACGAGTTCGGTCACTTAATTTAAGAGTGGAGGGTCGGAGGCTGGTCCTAAGGTCAACTTAAGGACTTAGAGGATCGGAAGGGAGGTGATCAGGAAGGAACAGGATTTAGTTGATATTTGAACTAAGGAAATATCAGAGAGTACACGCGGGTTTATATACTGAAGGGTCTGGAAGATATAAAGATGTTAAAGTACTATTGGACGAATCGGAGTTTCGGGTTTCCAGAGGAAAGGAAGGAATGAATCGGAATGGCGTCAGAATGGTAGAATGATGACTGAAGGCAATGGCGCAATAATTGCGAAGCAAGGGGGAAGGGAATTATCGATAGGAACTGTAAATGTCAAAGGAGAGTGACATATGTCAAGTAATAACCGAGACAGGGATACGAAAGTCCGGGACGGGGATACGAAAGTCTGGGACGGGAATACGAAAGTCCGGGATGGGAATACGAAAGTCCGGGATGGGAAGTACGGGGTTCGGAATGTCCAATGAAAGAGAAATTGTCTAAGGTAAAGTCCGAGGGCCGGGATTCGGGATTTGGTCATAGGGGTTCGGAATCGGGCCAGATTGGTTAGGGAAGTTTCGGGATGTGACAGTATCCCCCTCTTAGGCACGAACCCTTGAGTGCCTGGATAGGAGTCCGTGATAGGCAATAGAAGTATAGTGGAGTTCGAAAAGTGGGGATCGATCTGAGGTGCCTTGCGACCGTTGACTGCTTGTTGTTTAGTTCTACCACCTAACATGTCTACTCACTCGCAATCCGACGACGAAATCACCCATCTTCAGCAAGAGGAGGAAGAACGCGCACGGGAGTCCGCCAGGAGAATCCAGGAGGCCAGGGAGAAAAAGGCCTGGCGAGAGGTATTCACGGGCGCGGGATGAGCTCAGGTCCCTTTCGGGATAGACCGTGACATTAGGGTGATAGCCTTTATTAGCGAAGAATGGGGATACTCCTGTGGTAGCGCTAGGGGCATTATTGTAGGTGAATTCCACGAGGGGTAGGAGTTCCGACCAATTGTCCTGTTGGTAGTTGCAGTAGATTTGGAGATACTGCTCAAGGGTCTGGTTCGCCCATTCTGTTTGCCCGTCGCCTTCGGGATGGTATCCCGAAGTGAAGTGAAGTCAGATGTCGAGGGCTTTCCCGAGGGAACGGAAGAAGTGGGAGACAAACTCGGAACCCTGGTCGGAGGTGATATGGGAGGGAACTCCGTGCTTGGAAAACACGTGGAGCAGGAATAATCTCGCGAGGCTCGGAGAGTCGATAGTGTCATGAGTGGGAATGAATATGGATTGTTTGGAAAGGCGGTCGATGACTACGAGGATTGCGGTGTATCTGCCAGAGGGCGGGAGTTGTTCAATGAAGTCCATGGAAATGGAGTTCCAGGGCTTTTCAGGGATTGGGAGTTGCTTGAGCATTCCGTAGGGGTGGTGTCTCGGAGTTTTAGCGTGGGCGCAGGAAGTGCAGGAACTGACATAGTCCTTGACAAAGGTGCGGAGGCCCGGCCAGGTGTATTCCCGGTGGACAAGCTCTAATGTCCTGTTTTGCCCGAAATGTCCGGATAGGGGGTGGTCGTGCTTGTACTGGAGAAGGCGAGCTGTTCTTGGGTGAACACCAGTTGGAGGTTATGGGGATTGACGCAAGCATAGTCCTTATCCCCCTCTTTGGGGTAGACATCCCAGCGTCTAGTGAGGGAGTCGGGTTTAGCTCCCAAGCGTCCGGGGCGGAAGCGGATGACGAGGTTGAACTGGGATAAGAATTCCGACCAGCAGGCCTGCCAGCGGGTCAGGACTTTGGAGGTGGAAAAATATTCCAGATTTTTGTGGTTGGTAATGACGTCGACAGGGGTGCCAGAACCTTCGAGGTAATGATGTCAATGCCGGAAGGCCTCATGGATAGCGAGGAGCTCCTTATCATGAGTGTCGTAGTTGAGTTCCGGGGCTGTCAAGGTGCGGGAGTAGAACACGACGGGACGGAATTCCTTGTCCGGACACCGGATCGAGAGGATTCCCGCGATAGCGTAGTTCGAAGCGTCAGTCTTGACCGTGATAGGGCAGTCTGGAATCCAGTGAGTAAGGATAGGAGCTCGGGTGAAAGCGTCCTTGAGTTGGGTGAAGGCGGAGCGGCAGGAGTCGTCGAAATTCCAAGGGGTGTTTTTCCGAGTGAGTCGGGTGAGCGGAACAACGAGATCGGAGTAGTTGAAGATGAAACGACGATAGAAGTTGGCGAACCCGAGGAAGGACTGGATGTCCTTGACCTTCCGAGGTTCGGGCCAATCTCGGACTGCCTGGACTTTCTCCGGGGACATGGTAAGTCCCTGGGGGGAGAGGCGATAACCCAGGTATTCGACGGAGTCCGAGTGCCACTCACACTTTTCCGGTTTGGCATAGAGTCCGTGTTTTCGGAGACGCCGGAGGACTTCCCGGACATGTTCTTTGTGAGAAGTCATGTCATTGGAATAGATGAGGATGTCGTCGAGGTAAACTACGACACAGACGTCTAGAAGGTCTGCGAAGATGCTATTGACAAACCGCTGGAAGGCTGCCGGGGCATTGGTGAGCTCGAAAGGCATCACTAGCCACTCATACAAGCCATAGCGAGTCTGGAAGGCGGTTTTCCACTTGTCTCCGGGAGCAACGCGGACAAGGTGGTATGCATGACGGAGGTCGATCTTCGTATATACCTTGGCATGGCTAGGGGAATCAAGGAGGTCAGAGATCAGGGGCAGTGGATAGCGGTCTTTCTTCGTGATTTTGTTGAGACCTCAGAAATTGACACAGAGGCGGAGGGATCTGTCCTTCTTATGGACAAAGAGGACGGGAGCACCATGGGCGGAATTGGACTGGCGGATGAAGCCATAGTTGAGGTGTTCATCTATGAAATCCCTGAGGGACTCGAGTTCTGTAGCGGAAACTGGGTAAACAGTCCTGAGAGGGGGGGAAGAACCCTCCTCTAATTCAATCTTGAGATCGAATTCCCTGTGGGGCGGAAGGGTGTCAGCCTTGCGCTTACTGAAGACATTGGGGAAATCGTGATAGTCCGGAGGGACAGAGGAAAGGTCGACTTCTTTGGGGCTTTCGGAAATCCCGGAGTTCCAGGATACGGAACGGAGTTTGGAGTCCTGGGGACGGAGGTGAATGCTGAACTGCTCGGAGCCATCGAGTTTGCACGTGCGGACAAAGGCGGCAGCATTGACAAACGAGATGCGAGGGGCTTCGCGAGGCGGCTTGTCGGGAGTGTTGGAGTGAGATAGGGGACTGGGGTGTGGAATCTTCGGAGGTGACGTCGGGGGCATTGGCAGGTCTTGAGCCGGCATTCAGAAAGTGATACTGCCTAGTACCCAGTCAATCAACGGATTGTAGCGGGTGAGCCAGTTGTGTCCTAGAACAAGGAAACAAGAGGAATCCAACGGAGTAACATAATATGTATCGGAGGTGACAAAGCCGGAAGGGAAACGAACAGAAAGGTCAACAGCATGGGTAATCCTAGAATTGGAAGTACCATCAAAGAGTTTCAAAGAAATAGGAAGGACGGAGTATGTTGGAAAATGATGCTTGTCAACGAAGGTAGTATCAATGAAACAGTCAGTAGAACCACAGTCTAACAAAGCGGGGAAGGCAGAAAATTCGGAAAATTCGGAAAGGGAAACAAGAGGCATAAGGGCCTTGGGATCATAAAGAGCGGACGCGTTGAGACGGGTCTCCGTAAGTGCACAGTGGGATTCAACGCAGCCTCCTTCCCGTGCGGAGTCCGGAAGGCTGCGCCCTAATTTTTTGCCTCAGGGGCGGGGGCCTCCGGTTTGGCTTCCGGAGCAGAGGAGGTTGTTGCTGCGCGGGCCTTGGAAGCACGGGAAGTGGACTTCTGGCAGTCCTTAGCTACATGTCCGGCGGCTCCGCAGAACATGCACAGCTTGAGGTCAAAGCGGCGTTTATGTTCCTTGGAGGTGAGGCGTCCATCCTTCCCGAGTTTACTGGAAAGGTTGGATGCGGGTTTAGGGGTGGAGGACTTTGCCAACGAGGATGCGGAAGTGTTGGACGCAGTGGCGGGTTTCAGAGATGGGGTATTCGGAGTACTTTTGGAAGTGGAGGACTGGTTTCCGGAGGGTCGGACTTGGCGAGCGACCTTGGATTTGTGTTCCCAGTATCTTCCATCAATAGTCTGGGAGAGAGTCCGCAGCTCTCCTAGGGAACGTGGCTTTCCGATGCGGGATAACTCGTCTTTGATGCAGTCCGGAAGTCCGTTGTAGAAGTGGTGTCGGAGGGCTCCTTCGCCATAGCCCTGGACCTGGGAGGCTAGGCAATTGAATTCTACCACGTATTTGTTGATATGCTGGGAGTCTTTCATGGATAGGTGGTCGAGTTGGTGCTTGGCATCACCGATGGGGTCATGGGGGCCGAAGTTGGTCTGGAGCTCGAGGACAAATTCCCGATAGTTGTCCATCCAGTCCGGATCGTCCATCTGGAGGAGGTTGGGCTCAAACCATCCGAGGGCCATAGTGAAGGTGACTTTTGCGTGGTCAGTCCGGAAAGCGCAGGGGCAATCCTGGAAGTTCAGCTCGCATTGGACCAAGAAGGCCCGCAGCTTGCGAGGGTTGGTCCCATTGAAGGTGTCGGGTTCCTGCACCTTCGTACGCGGAGATGAGGAGTTTTCGGATTCACGGTCGCGGCGCAATAACTCAGCAAGGCTGCGGACTGCGTTTGCAAGCGCCATGATAGGGTTGGGCAGGATTGCATTATCGGTGTTGTCGTTGAAGGGGTTGTCGTCATCGGAGGGTTTGGGGTCGTCGCCACTGCCGTTCCCGTCGTCAGAGGGGTCCGGGGCACCCCCGCAAAGGTGACGACCTGCAGGAGTAGGGGTGGAGATGATTTGAGATGGAGGTCTGGCCTGAGAGGCGGAGTTTGATGAACAACGAGCAGAGAAGCTTCGGAATTGTTTGGCAACATTGGGGCCTCAACGCGAGGTCATCAGGGAGTGCAGGGCATTTTCCCGGGCTGCCTCCGACTGAGCTGCGTCGATGCTTTGCATACTGCATGTTTGGGAATGAGTCTGGATAGTTCTAGACATGCGGATAAGATATGATGTTAGCGAACTCGTAGAGGTTTGAGTTCGAATATACTGTCAAGTCTGGTTCTTTCCCGGAATTCCTGGATGTTCCGGAGTTGCGGAGGTGGCGGGGTTTGTGGGAATTCCTGAGAAGTGTCAGAGGGGTAAGGAACTGTGGCTTCAGCTTATGTGCTGCGCCCCTGTACGAGTTCTGTTCCTTAATTTAAGGGCGGAGGGTCGGAGGTTGGTGCTAAGGTCAACTTAAGGACTTAGCGGATTGGAAAGGAGGTGATCAGGAAGGAACAGGATTTAGTTGATATTCAAACTGAGGAAATATCAGAGAGTACACG
>MU127446.1:379591-390023 GCA_014904945.1 Gyrodon lividus
GAAAGTCCGGGACGGGAATGCGGAAAGTCCGGGACGGGAAGTACGGGGTTCGGAATGTCCGATGAAAGAGAATTGTCTAAGGTAAAGTCCGAGGGCCAGGATTCGGGATTTGGTCATAGGGGTTCAGAATCAGGCCGGGTTGGTTAGGGAATTTTCGGGATGTGACAGGATGTGACAGTATCCCCCTCTTAGGCACGAACCCTTGAGTGCCTGGATAGGAGTCCGTGATAGGAAATATAAGTATAGCGGAGTTTGAAAAGTGGGGATCAATCTGAGGTGCCTTGCAACCGTTGACTGCCTGTTGTTTAGTTCCACCATCCATCATGTTTACTCACTTGCAATCCAATGACGAAATCGCCTGTCTCCAACAAGAGGAGGAAGAACGCGCACAGGAGTCCGCCCACAGGATTCAGGAGGCCAGGGAGAAGAAAGCCCGGCGGGAGGCAGAAAAGCACAAGGAGGTGAGGTGGAAGCTTGAGGAGGAAGCGCAGAAGAAAGCGGAGGTGGAGGTCGTGGACGTGCGTGAGGTGCTCGCAGGTGCACTCATTGTGCCAGGAGGCCGGAGTGGGGAAGCGGGTGGCCATGGAAGTGGCGTCGCCACGCATGGGAAAGGACCGGAAGAGGCAGAGGCAGAAGAGTCTGGAGTCCCGGGAGGAGAGCGAAGGGGAGGGCGAGGAGGACGAGGAGCGCTGGGATGTGCTCGGGTCCCTGGCAGACGCGCTTGGGGCCCTCTCGGAGTCCTACGAGGCCCAGAGGTGGGCCAACAAGGCCTATCAGGGGGCCGTTGTGGCCCAGCTGTCGGGGATCTGGCAGGGACGGTTGGATGGCCTGGCGGCTTTCCTGGTGTCTCGGGGGTCCCGATTCAGGGATTCCGGAGAAGGCTGGGGGGCGCCGGAGTGGAAGGGAAAGGAGCGGGATGATGGAGAGGGAGCTCAGGGGACAGATGGGGAGGATGGGGATGAGGAGGAGGATGAGGGTGAGAAGGGAGGTGAGGAGGATGGAGATGGGGAGGTAGTGTAGTGTCTCCCATCAGCCTCCTTATGTACAATTAGCATAGTTTGTTTTTTGGCAAATCGAAAATTGTGTTTCCACCCTCATCCGAGTGAATTAAGGGGTCTGGACTTTCCGGGATATGCAGAGTGAAAGTCCAAGACAAGTTCCGATGCGTGAGCGAGCTCGGTCGTGAGGATCCAGGAAGTTTCTTCATCAGTCCCTTCGTAACCTGCCCACCTTACCAGGTACAGGAGTTGGCCATTCCTGCATCGGTGGTCGATTTTGGAGTCTAGGATTTCGGAGATTTCATATTCAGGTTCTCTGTCGACTTCGACTGGGGGAGGTGGGGGTTGGACCCGATTCGGGATGGTGTTTGGAGTTGCGGGTTCCAACTGAGAGACATGGAAGATGGGATGGACAGCACGCATGGAGTCTGGGAGTCGGAGGGTGAAGGACAGGGGTTTGGCTTGGGCGATGATGGGATAGGGGCCGAGGTTCTTTTCTGAGAGTTTCTTGGAAGGGCGAGTGGAATGGAAGTACTTTGCCTTGACGAATGCTTGGTCTCCGATCCGGAAGTCTGGTGCTGGAAGTCGTCAGGAGTCCGTGGGTCCTTGGTAGTGTTGCTGAGCACGGGCCATTTCCGTGCATAGGAATTCGTGGAGTTCCTGTAGGTCGACTGCATATTCGTGGGCATGGGATGAGGTCAGATCCCTTTCGGGGTAGACCGAGACGTTAGGGTGGTAGCCTTTGTTAGCAAAGAACGGGGATACTCCTGTGGTAGCGCTAGGGGCAGGAGTTCCGACCAATTGTCCTGTTGGTAGTTGCAGTAGATTCGGAGATACTGCTCGAGGGTCTGGTTTGCCCGTTCCGTTTGCCCATCGCCTTTGGGATGATATCCCAAAGTGAAGTGAAGTCAGATGTCGAGGGCTTTCCCGAGGGAATGGAAGAAGTGGGAGACAAACTCGGAACCCCGGTCGGAGGTGATATGGGAGGGAACTCCATGCTTGGAAAACACATGGAGCAGGAATAGTTTCGTGAGGCTTGGAGAGTCGATAGTGTTGTGAGTGGGAATGAATATGGATTGTTTGGAAAGGCGGTCGATGACTACGAGGATTGCGGTGTATCCGCCGGAGGACAAGAGTTGTTCAATGAAGTCCATGGAAATGGAGTTCCAGGGCTTTTCGGGGATTGGAAGTTGCTTGAGCATTCTGTAGGGGTGGTGTCTCGGAGTTTTCGCTCAGGCACAGGAAGTGCAGGAACTGACATAGTCCTTGACAAAAGTGCGGAGGCCTGGCCAGGTGTATTCCCGGCAGACAAGCTCTAATGTCCTGTTCTGCCCGAAATGTCCAGATAGGGGGTGGTCGTGCTTGTACCAGAGAATGCGAAGACAGAGGTCCTTAGCTTCCGGGATAAAGATGTGATTGTCGAGGGTCAGGAAACCTTCAGGGCTGACAGCCCACCGGGAGTCTGACGAGTCCAGAAGATGGGGGGAAGCTACAGGGTCAGAGGACAGGGAATCTAGGATGTCCTTGTGAATGTCTTCGACATCAAGCAGGGACAAGGCCCGGAGGACTGGGGCGAGTAGGATAGTGGCTCATAGGGACAAGGCGAGCTGTTCCTGAGTGAACACTGGATGGAGGTTATGGGGATTGACGCAAGCATAGTCCTTATCCCCCTCTTTGGGGTAGACGTCCCAGCGTCTAGTGAGGGAGTCGGGCTTGGCTCCTAAGCGTCCGGGGTGGAAGCAGATGATGAGATTGAACTGGGATAGGAATTCTGACCAGTGGGCTTGCTGGCGGGTCAGGACTTTAGAGGTGGAGAAGTATTCCAGGTTTTTGTGGTTGGTAACGACGTCAATAGGGGTGCCGGAACCTTCAAGATAGTGACGCCAATGCTGGAAAGCTTCATGGATAGTGAGGAGCTCCTTATCATGAGTGTTGTAGTTGAGTTCCAGGGCTGTCAGGGTGTGGGAGTAGAACATGACGGGGCGGAATTCCTCGTCTGGACACCGGATCGAGAGGATTCCCGCGATAGCATAGTTTGAAGCATCGGTTTTGACCGTGATAGGACAGTCCAGAATCCAGTGAGTAAGGATCGGGGCTTCGGTGAAGGCGTCTTTGAGTTGGGTGAAGGTGGAGTGGCAGGAATTGTCGAAGTTCCACGGGGCGTTTTTCCAAGTGAGTCGGGTGAGCGGAACAACAATATTGGAGTAGTTGAAGATGAAACAATGGTAGAAGTTGGCAAAACCAAGGAAGGACTGAATGTCCTTGACTTTCCGGGGTTCGGGCCAATCTCGGACTGCTTGGACTTTCTCCTGGGACATGGTCAGTCCCTGGGTAGAGAGACAATAGCCCAGGTATTCGACGGAGTCCGAGTGCCACTCACATTTCTCCAGTTTGGCGTAAAGTCCATGTTTCCGGAGACGCCAGAGAACTTCCCGGACATGTTCTTTGTGAGAAGCCATGTCATTGGAGTAGATGAGGATGACGTCAATGTATACCATGACACAGACATCTAGGAGGTCTGTGAAGACGCTATTGACGAAGCGCTAGAAGGCCGCCAGGGCATCACCAGCCACTTGTACGAGCCGTAGCAGGTCCGGAAGGCGGTTTTCCATTCATCCCCGGGAGCAATGCAGACAAGGTGGTATGCATGACAGAGGTTGATTTTTGTGTATACCTTGGCACGGCTAGGGGAATCGAGGAGGTCAGAGATCAGGGGTAAGGGATAGCGGTCTTTTTTCATGATTTTGTTGAGTCCTCAGAAATTGACACAGAGGCGGAGGGATCCGTCCTTCTTGTGGACAAAGAGGATGGGAGCGCCATGGGCAGATTTGGACTGGCGGATGAAGCCGTAGTTGAGGCGTTCATCCATGAATTCCCGGAGGGACTCGAGTTCTGTAGCGGAAACCGGGTAAACAGTCCCGAGAGGAGGAGAAGCACCTTCCTCTAAGTCAATCTTGAGATCGAATTCCCTGTGGGGTGGAAGGGTATCAGCCTTGCACTTACTGAAGACATCGGGGAAATTGTGATAGTCCAGAGGGACAGAGGAAAGATCGACTTCTTTGGGGGTCTCAGAAATCCCGGAGTTCCGGGATACAGAATGGAGTTTGGAGTCCTGGGGACGGAGGTGAATGCTGAACTGCTCGGAACCATCGAGTTTGCATGTGCGCACAAAGGCAGCAGCATTGACGAATGAGATGCGAGGAGCTTTGCGAGGCGGCTTGTCAGGAGTGTTGGAGTGAGATGGGGGACCGGGGACCGGAATCTCCGGAGGTGACGTCGGGGGCATTGGCAAGTCTTGAGCCAGCATTCGGAAAGTAATACTGCCCAGTACCCAGTCAATCGACAGATTGTAGTGGGTGAGCCAGTTGTGTCCTAGAACAAGGGAACAAGATGAATCCAATGGAGTAACATAAAATGTATTGGAGGTGACAAAGCCGGAAGGGAAACAAACGGAAAGGTCAATAGCACAGGTAATCGTAAAATTGGAAGTACCATCAAAAAGTTTCAAAGAAATAGGAGGAACAGAGTATGTCGGAAAATGGTGCTTGTCAATGAAAGTAGTATCAATGAAACAATCAGTAGAACCACAATCTAACAAAGCGGGAAAAGCGGAAATTTCAGAAAAGTCGGAAAGGGAAACAAGAGGCATAAGGGCCTTGGGATCATAAAGAGCGGACGTGTTGAGATGGGTCTCTGTAAGTGCATGGTGGGATTCAATGCAGCCTCCTTCCCATGCGGAGTCTGGAAGGCTGTGCCCTAATTTTTTGCCTCAGGTGTAGAGGCCGCCGGTTTGGCTTCCGGAGCAGAGGAGGTTGTTGCTGTGCGGGCTTTGGACGCGCGGGAAGTGGACTTCTGGCAGTCCTTAGCTACATGTCCAGCAGCTCCGCAGAACATGCACAGCTTGAGGTCAAAGCGGTGTTTGCGTTCCTCGGAGGTGAGGTGTCCGTTCTTCCTGAGTTTACTGGAGAGGTCGGATGCGGGTTTAGGGGCGGAGGACTTTGCCAACGAGGACACGGAAGTGTTGGACGGAGTGGCTGGTTTTGGAGATGAAGTGGTCGGAGTACTTTTGGAAGTGGAGGACTGGTTTCCGGAGGGTCGGATTTGGCGAGCAACTTTGGACTTGCGTTCCCAATATCTCCCATCGATAGTCTGGGAGAGAGTCCAGAGTTCTCCTAGGGAGCGCGGTTTTCCAATGCGGGAAAGCTTGTCTTTGATGCGATCCAGAAGTCCATTGTAGAAGTGATGTCGGAGGGCTCCCTCGCTGTAACCCCGGACCTGGGAGGCTAGGCGATTGAATTCTACCACATATTTATTGATGTATTGGGAGTCTTTCATGGATAGGTGGTCGAGTTGGTGTTTGGCATCACCGACAGGGTTGTGGGGGCCAAAGTTGGTCTGGAGCTTGAGGACAAATTCCCGATAATTGTCCGTCCAGTCCGTCCAGAAGTCCGGATTGTCCATCTGGAGGAGGTTGGGCTCGAACCATTCGAGGGCCATACCTTTTAGGTAAGACTGGGTGAAGGTGACTTTCATGTGGTCAGTCCGGAATGCGCGGGGATGGTCCTGGAAGTTCAGCTCAGCTCACATTGGACCAAGAAGGCCCACAGCTTGCAAGGGTCAGTCCCGTTGAAGGTGTCGGGTTCCTGCACCTTCGTGCACAGAGATGAGGAGTTTTCGGATTTGCAGTCATGGCGCGATAACTCAGCAAGGCTGCGGACTGCGTTTGCAAGCGCCATGATAGGGTTAGGCGGGAATGCATTGTTGGGGTTGTCGTCGAAGGGGTTGTCGTCATCAGAGGGGTTGGGGTCAGGGTCGTCGCCGCCACCGTTCCTGTCGTCAGAGGGGTCCGGGGCACCCCCAGAGGGGTGACAACCTGCGGGAGTAGGGGTGGAGATGATTTGAGATGGAGGTCTAGCCTGAGAGGCGGAGGTTGATGAACGACAAGCGGAAAAGCTTCGGAATTGTTCGGCGACATTGGGGCCTCAACATGAGGTCATCAGGGAGTGCAGGGCGTCTTCTCAGGCTGCCTCCAACTGAGCTGCATCGATGCTTTGCATACTGCGTGTTTGTGCATGAGTTTGGATAGTTCTAGACATGCAGATAAGATATGATGTTAGCGAACTCATAGAGGTTTGAGTTCAAACATACTGTTAAGTCCAGGTTCGTTCCCGGAATTCCTGGATTGTCCGGAGTGCAGAGAAAGCGGGGTTTGGCGGGAATTCCTGAGGGGGGTTGGGGTGGTAAGGAACTTCGGCTTCAGCTTATGTGCTGTGCCCCTGTACAAGTTCTGTTCCTTGATTTCAGAGCAGAGGGTCAGAGATAGAGATCAATCCTAAGATCAACTTGAGGACCAAGGAAGTTCAGAGGGGATCAGGAAAGAACAGGATTTAGTTGATATTCAAACTAAGGAAATATCAGAGAGTACACACGGGTTTATATACTGAAGAGTCCGGAAGATATAAAGATGTTAAAGTATGTCGGACAAATCGGAGTTTCAGGTTTCCGGAAGAAAGGAAGGAATGAATCGGAATGGCATCAGAATGGGAGAATAATGACTGAAGGCAATGGTGCAATAATTGCAAGGCAAGGGGGAAGGGAATTATTGATAGGAACTGTAAATGTCAAGAAGTGTCAAAGGAAAGTGACATATGTCAAGAGATAGCCGAGATAGGAATACAAAAAGTCCGGGATGGGAATACGGAAAGTCTGGGACGGGAATGCGGAAAGTCCGGGACGGGAAGTACGGGGTTTGGAATGTCCGATGAAAGAGAAATTGTCTAAGGTAAAGTCCAAGGGCCAGGATTCGGGATTTGATCATAGGGGTTCGGAATTGGGCTGGATGGGTTAGGGAAGTTTCAGGATATGACAATATAAACCTGCCTGTACTCTGTGATATTTCCTTAGTTTGAATATCGACTAAATTGTGTTCTATCCTCTAAAGTCTTTGCTTCACTCTGAACCCCCTCTCAGTCCTTAAGTTGAACTTAGGATTGTCTTCTGAACCTCTGTCTCAAAATTAAGGGACAGAACTCATACAGGGGCGCAGCACATAAGCTGAAGCCACAGTCCCTTGCCCCTCCAACCCCTTATGCCTTTCCCCACCTTAGGACTTTCTGGGAATTCCAGGATTGAACCCGGACTTGACAACATGCAAATATGCTGTCAACCTCGACAAATTGCACCAGTTCCTCTGCTTGGAAATGGCCCTCATGCAACAATGCTACCAAGGCCCCACTGACACCAAATGAACTCCGGCTCCAGACTTCAAAGTCAGAGATGACAAAAACTATAAGAGGGCAGTGATTGCCCAGACTACTAGGGATTAGCTAGAAGTAGTAAATAGGTATAAGTAAACTCACCTCAGCCACTGCCAAAGAGGGGCAAAGAACGACTGAGGAATCCAAAGTGAAAACTAAGTATATATATATAACAGAGTGGGCGGAGAAGCGCTCGCTAATGATAATCAGGGAATAGGAACAGGAACAAGAGGAATTGGGATTAAGCGATGTAAGGAAGTGACGGAGTGTCCCTGGAGGCTCAGGAATGATGACAAGCAAAGGATGATGGAATACAATAAGGGTCCGCACGTCTGCACAAGTTCCAGATCAATTCCAAGCGGATACCAAGACTCTGAGCGGTTTTGCCTGGCAGCAGAGTGGGGTTAGGGATTCTGGCATTTTGGACATGTGGAGGTGTGGACTCTGACATTCCGGAAATGCGGAGTTTGTTGTTCCAGCTCTGGAGTTCACTGTATTTTGTCAAGAGACCTCGTCCTCATCAAGGCCAAGTACTTCTGCTCAACCTGGCCATCCAAAAAACTATTGGAGAAAAACCTTGGCCCCTATCCTATCATTGTGCATCCTGGTACACATTCCTTCACCCTCCACCTACCCAACACTATGAACTCCACCCACCCCATTTTCCATGTCTCACAGCTAGAACCCACAGTTCCAGACACCATCCCCAACTAGAACCAACCTCCACTGCCCCCAGTCATTGTCAACAACAAACCTGAATTTGAGATCTCAGAAATCCTTGACTCAAAGATTGATCGCCAGAGAAGACATTGTCAATTACTCTACCTTGCCTGATGGGCCAGTTATAAAGGTACCAATGAAGAGACCGCATTTTGCCAACTCCAACATCATGAAAGAAAAGCCACACTTTATTCACAGAGGGTGAGCAAATGGAGTACTAGAACATTGTGCAAAAACAAAAACAAAAACAATAATAAACTAACTACTCCTCCTCCTCTCTGCTATAGGCCTTCCACCCCTCCCTCTCTACAGCAGCCTCTGCCACTTCCTCCTCATACTCCTCCTCTGACCCTGCCTCTGGCTCCTCCAAAGCAAACTCCAGGTCTAGGCACCCCTGGATCTCCTTCAGGGTGCCTAGCATGCACTCCATTTGCACACAGCTCTCTGCTGCCACATGGCTCCAATCCATGGCCATGTTGTGCATCTCCGCAACCACGGCCATGAGCATACCCAACACATCATGGTTGTCCTTCCCCTCCACCCACTCCTCATCTTCCTAATTGTATGCACTGTCTTCTTGCCAGCCCATGGCAATGCAACTTCTTCACACTTCCTCCTCCACATTGGTTGTGACCCCTCTGGCCACTCGCACCTGCGCTTCAGTTGGCAACAGCAGTTGCACAACCTAGCCTTTCTGCCCCAGTTATATGGAACCCATGCTCCTATTCAATCTCCACCGGCATTCTGCTCCATTGTTCCCCCCAACCCTAGTTGGCCCTCAGGGGTTTGGGCCTAAAGGGGGGATACTGTCATCTCCTGTGCTGTGCAAGTCAACTCCAGACCAGGTCCACTTTCTGCCTTATACCAAGTCTGCATTTCTGCAAGTCCAGACCTCTGCATCTCCATTTCTTTAACACTTCCACCCCTGTGCCTTGTTCCTCATGCTTCACACTTTTGACAGACATGACATGCATAATATCTCCACCTTCTGATATCTCCACCTTCTGATATCTCCACCTTCTGATACCTCCCATTCTAACTCCCCTTGACTTGTTCCAACTCCCTTTGACACTTCTGACTCACATTCCACATGACTGCAGTACTCCAGTGTCACCCATGTTTACTTGTCTCCATAGTATATAAACCCCTCTTGTATTCTGTATTCCACAGTTCAAATACAAATATTGACTTTTGGATCACTCCTCTAATCTGTCTGACTAAGTCCTCACTTGACCACTTGAAGCTAGTCTTCTCATTGTCACTCTGACCCTCTGACATCTAACCTCTGACTTCCCCCCCTATCTTCATCACAACTCTGCTCCACTGCTACTCTGTTAAATACCAGACTGAACTCAGGCAAGGGCACAACACATAAGTTGAAGCCAAAGTCCACTCTGCTCCTCTGACAACTCTGGACAGCCTGGAGGAGATAATATCTTAACAATATCCAACATTGTAATCACTCACCATTGATTATCTTCCCCCCTCTTGTGGTTATACATAATGCATTATCTGCTCTTCACTGTTTTCCTGATGAATATCCTTACTAAATCACACACTTGGCCACCAACCCATATCACATGGCACCAACTCATATTGGCCATTCCATATCACATGGGATTGATTTTGTCACACCTCAGCCCCTCAATACCTATGACTACAGGCTGTAGGTCAGCTGACAATCAGCTGGTCTGTCTGGAACATCAAGGAAATGGTGAGAAGCTGCTATAACCAGATAGGTGTGACAAATAAATATCAATACAACATGATTGGATAATTCTTGAGATGACATTATGTACCTTTCAGTTGTCAAGTTAATGTCAAAAAGCCACATCTCTGATCCTACAATCCCAGAAAGACAGATTCCTTGTAGTGGAATACAGCCCTGGACTGACATGTTACAAATATATCAGCCATGATCTCTCAACACTCAATCTGATATGAGTTGACAAGATTGTTATCATCATGTTGTAATGCTGAAAAAGGAATACCATTAGGTTATCAGCAATATGGTATTTGGTAATCAGTTACACTTACCAATCAAACAAGCTTCACAATGATATGTATATAATATATTCTATGATAAGTTATTGGTCAATTTACTTCATCTTGATGCTCAATTGTCTATACCTATGTATCATGACTATCATTGAACAGCCTGCCAATAACCAGAGGTGTGAGAAAATATTTGTAAGTACTGTATAGTTGCTAGTTTATAAACTCTTCCTCTCTGACTTTCTAAGTTTCTTCACTCTTGTCTCTGGGTTCTTACTCAGGTCAGAGTCATTATCAACAAAGTAAGTTTTAGATTCATAAATTGATCAGTTCAAAACTTGTATGTGTGATGCTATTTGTAAGTGTTTCATGTTTTATTAATTTTCCTAGTCTGTAGTTCTAGATTACATGGTAGTCTACAAGTGCTGGTAGTCTATGATAGTCTATGATACTGTCAAGTCC
>MU127446.1:390523-446900 GCA_014904945.1 Gyrodon lividus
GATGGGTTAGGGAAGTTTCGGGATGTGACAGATACTCTTTGCAAAATAAGAATTATCTTATGTTTTACACAAGGATAAATATGAGTGATGTTCAATGATCTATAATATTTTCTTTTATATATAAAATAAAGAACAAAAGACATTCCTGTCACATCCTGAAACTCTCCTAACCCATCTGGCCCAATCCCAGCCCAATTCCGGCCCAATTCCGGATACTGTCACATCCTGAAACTTCCCTAACCCATCCAGCCCAATTCCAAACCCCTATGATCAAATCCCGAATTCCGGCCCTCGGACTTTACCTTAGATGATTTCTCTTTCATCAGACATTCCAAACCCTGTACTTCCCATCCTGGACTTTCGTATTCCCGTCCTGGACTTTTGTGTTCCCGTCCTGGACTTTCGTATTCCCATCCCGGACTTTCCGTATTCCCATCCTGGACTTTCGTATTCCTATCTCGGCTATCTCTTGACATATGTCACTTTCCTTTGACACTTCTTGACACTTACAGTTCCTATTGATAATTCCCTTCCCCCTTGCTTTGCAACTATTGTGCCATTGCCTTCAGTCATTATTCTACCATTCTGACGCCATTCCGATTCATTCCTTACCTTCTTCCGGAAACCTGAAACTCTGATTTGTCCGACATACTTTTAACATCTTTATATCTTCCGGACTCTTCAGTATATAAACCCGTGTGTACTCTCTGATATTTCCTTAGTTTGAATATCAACTAAATCCTGTTCTTTCCTGATCCACTCTGAACCTCCGCAGTCCTTAAGTTCATCTTAGGATTGATCTCCGACCCTCTGCTCCGAAATCAAGGAACAGAACTCATACAGGGGCGCAGCACATAAGCTGAAGCCAAAGTTCCTTACAACTCCAACCCCCCCTCAGGAATTCCAGCCAATCTCTGCCTTCTCCACACTCCGGACTATCCGGGAATTCCAGGAACAAACCCGGACTTGACAATTCCCTGGTAAAGAAGATAGTGCTAGATAATTTTTGCAAGCCTTTTGAAACTGATCATGCATGAAAACACAATCAGAGTGCTGCTTATGACACTGCAGATATTGATGATCTACACCAATCATATAGATTTATATTAACTGTACAATATGACTGACAGGTTTTGATCTATGCTCTCATCCCAATCCTGGATTATCTGACATGAGCTAGGTGTGTATCATTCTGATGTTAATTGTAGGGTATTTATAAAGGATAATCCTATATATGGCTATCCCTTTTCTTCACCATTTTCCTGATGAACACAGTACCAAAGCACTACATTATGTGCATCATGGTAATTTGAGTACATGGAGAGGAGAGGCCTGATGCTGATGACAATGACAATGATATTGAGGAACAAGCAGCTGAGGAAGGACAACAGGTTGTTTTGAACAGCAACAGCCAACAAGGGTATGGATCATCCATACCCTTGTAGTTCTGTTGATCTCGACTCAGCAGAAAGGGCAACAACGGGCAAAGGATACTTGGTAGGTGGTGACTGGGAGATGGGTGAGGTTGACAGTGATGAGGACGACACTTAAGATGACTTACTATTGATATATATTCTTGGCATTTGGGTTGATTAATGATTACTGTTACTCTACTCACTCTTAGCTTAGCATATATACCATTATTTCTTGCTTGTAATGTAGTGCGCTGTCGAACAGGCTTATATAAGCGCACAGTTTCTTTGGCGGCCCTCCCCAATGGATGGATGTGGAGAACATGATGATCTAATCAGGGCACGGGTTTGATGGCATGTTTGCATAAGCAACAACAAGGAAGAGTAATGGTGGTTTGGCAAGATAACAGCTGATATGGCAGTGGCAGCAGTGCAGTAGGTTATGGAGATAACAATAACAGAGACAATACGGTGCAATGATAATGCTCAAGAATGTTCAAAAAAAGTGGAAACCACCCATCAAGGGGGGAAACACTAAAATGGATCAGACGAGACGGAACGTGTATGAGCGTGTGTGATTAAATGAGGTAACAGAAAAGGTGCAGCACATGAATAGCAGTAAGCAGTTATATATTTTTTGTGAGTAGACAAATAGAAAGAGGGGGAACCAATGATATCGTACTATCTGAAGTATCGTCGGTAGTTGAATGACGTTGATTTGTCAAGCTATTGGCTCGAACCTGGCCACGATCATTATCGGAAGGATGAACATTCTATCCATGGCCGCTCAGGACAATGTTGGCACCTGATTATGGTTACATCAGGTCACAAAATGCACATTCTATCTCACCTCACCAAACCTTCCAATGCCTCAGCTTGCTTCTTCTGACAGTTCATGAGACTTCATGCCCGCCGTTTCTGGACGAGAAATGCTCGACCTTTCGGCCACTGGTAGGATTACCGGTCGCTGTGAATGGTCAGTCATTGGGTTCTATGATGGTCGAGGGGCAGCGCTGAGGTATCCTTCTAATTCAATCATCAGGATCTATCTCTGAGGCCCTATACTCTAGTTAGCGTTCGGGCTTTGGCTGGTGGTGTTTGTCTCTCCAATTCATGACCTGTCAAGCGATCGAACTATCAGGCGCAGTGAAATTGATTGAAAGCCGAGTCCCAGTGAGAATTGGAGCGCCGAGTGGCGAGCAGAAGAGAAGCCCCAAGACAAATCCGGAGGAACGCGAGGCAGTTTAATGGCAGCTTCCCGATTGCTTTGGCATCCTTGAAAGGAGTTTGTTTGTAGCAGATCTGCAGTGTCGAAGCCATCAAACATATGTCCTTGTACAAGCATGACGATCGCTACCCATGGAACGCACCATGCTGCTTCACACGGCCATCTCTGGAGAGTCTTGAGCCTGTGATGATCTAGTGACAATATCTTGTCGACTTTCGTTGCAGCGCTGAGTTACAAGTGAACGAAAGGGAGGCTAGAAAAAACATGTTTCTGTGACGAAACAATTTCCCTCCGTCATTTGTTGAGGGGAAAAGAAAGAAAGAAACGGAGACGGGTCCATCAACCTGCCAGCATCATCCTAGTCGATCTTGTTAGATCACGAAATTGTTACTACAGTGCTTGTGTTATTTGAAGATCAGTTTGAAGATGGAAATGAGTAAGTACCTGTCATTGAACCCCGCGATCATGAACCGGCAGCTGCCGGCTGTTGTAAGGAGCCATTTTCGTGCTCACGCATTTTGGCCAACCAAATCCGAGACCAAATTACCTTTGAATTCAAAACCGTCCTCTACTTTCATGGCACGTCGCGCAGCTCCCCAAACCGCATCCTTGTTCGGTGCACCTCCGCCACGACGAGCCATCAATGACCCGAACGAGTCAGCATTCTCTCGTTTCATGCGGGAACAAGTATGGGCACCAGAGAAGCTTCCGGGAAACATCGGTATATTGACCGGAGTGGGCATGTTTGCTGCTGCTGTATTTGCAACCAGATCGTGGGGAGACATTTTGGTGCCTGCATAGTTTGGCGAGGTGAGCTTGGTTACAATAGGTGGTCATTGCTATAATATGTGGGTTTTCTTTTTGACAATGTCCTGCAACGAGTTTGACCCAGTCATATCGCAGGCTTTCTTGCGCCTTTGTAGTTTTTCCCAGCTCTTTTATCCATTGTTATCCCTGCCTCTCATCACACAAAACGTAGCTATCCCCTGCGCCATAATACTGTCACCAGTTGTAGGGAGGAATACAACGCCGTCATTATCCGTGAAATTTATTTTGTGAACGTTCTATCAGGCTATTGTGATCACGCAGTTGACTAGTGTTGATAGAGTACCGCAATCTTGTTTAATGCTGGTCTTCAGGTGCAACTACCGTTACTGCCGAAGTGTGGCCCTTGATTCCCCTCGCCATCAATTCGTCCTCAACTCTGGCATCGAATAGAACGAACGGTTTTATAAGTAACTGGTACTCCCTTGGCCCAAGCTCCATCGATCTAACCATAATTTATCCGGCAGCGTCCCTCCATGGTAATCTGACGTGGTAATGCGAGCTGCAAAGTCACTCATGCCGCAGCAATTAAATTGCTTATATCTCGTGACCCAATCGTCGGATATAAGGTGCGCTTGATCTTGTACATTCATTTGTTCCCCCGCAGTCCGGGCTTCCTTAGAAAGCCTGTTCAGGGCACCACAGCCAGCAGTCCCACAGCGCGCGGGTCGTAGCCTAGGTTGCTATTCGGAACTTTGCGCCTACCCTTTGGAGCGCTCGAATTTATATCCCCATTCCTATCTCATTCAAGTTGCGACTTCTTGCTGCATCTCACGGTTTGGGTTCAAGCTCAGAAAATAAACGTTTTTTGTCATTTTCGTTATACGGTCGGAGAGCCGTGGGTTGTGAATGGATGTTTGTTTACACATGGAAGTCCGCACCGATTATGAGGCTCTCCGTCCGCGTTAGGACCCTTTTACCCGTATCGGCCGACTCATGATGTAGAATTCATTGTGACCGGTTTTTTTTTGTAACCCCCACATACGAGTCTGGAAAACACGTCGTCACGGGTGTACAACCCACTGTGTGTTCTGCCCCCCCCCTTCAACCCAGCTAGCAGTATACTCAACATCACCATTCTAGAATATACAGGATTCCGGACAGTAAAAAAAAACTGTCTGCCTGACGAGCACAACCACCTACGATGGGCCCGCCCAGTCACCGCGTACCTCAATGCTGTTGAAGGTGCCCGGACTGTGACGTTGACGTTCGAAACTCCATGGTTCTGGGGGCCAGGTTTTTTCCACCGTACATCGCTCGGCGCCACGCCAAGGCAAAAGGCTATTGCATCGATGGTTCGGTTTCGGTGGTGGAGCACCGCGCGGTCCGAATATTTTACTTGTCTGAACCCTGCCTCTGCTCCACCATAAGCCCTGCTGACTGAAGCCTTGCACCAAGAAGCTTCAATAAAAGCTGGTCGCACGACCGTTGGCTCATTGCGTGCAGCGGCCTCGTGTCCCATGACTCACTTCTGGCGTTATCGTTATTCGAACGCTGGCACACCCATGTGAAAAAAAACGTTCGTCTGTCTAGGAACGCATGCGGCCAACACGTCCATCTGCTGTGGTCCACTCGTCTCCCGGATCACGCTCGAACCTGCGTACCAACGCCAACGCCGAAGCCCCAGTACGGTCTAGATCACTGCGTTGCTCGCACCGATTATGTACATGTGCTTCGAGCACTGAGAGGACATCACACGTTGACCCCCACATTACATTAACCTTGGCTGCACCGCAGCTGGCAATAACCACAGCGTAAGGCATTAATAACCTTCAGACATGTACAACACTCTATGCTGACGAGATCAATTTAGATTTGGGTTTATGGTTGTTCACCATGCAGGGCGTCCCTGTCCGAAGTTAACTTTGCTTGTCCGCGGATGATCCCCCCCCCCCGGCCTCTTGGTTGGCGCCACACCCCGAAGCTCGTCTTCTACGTGCAACTGGCTGAGCGGAACGGCTGGAAACAGGCAGGCTGCAGGCAGGCAGTGCTGCTAGTTTCTCGTCCTCACGTTCGACTTGCGTCACGCGGAAACAATGTGCTAGTTGTGTGCTGGTGATATTGCGACGCGTGACGTTCTGCCGGCCTCATGGAGACGGTCGAGCGACTCGGATGCGCGTGTTGTTTAATGACCTGAGTCAGTCGATGCATCAGTATCTGCGAGGACGACCTCGGATTATCAAATACAACGAGTCACTGTTATTTTTTTCGTGATGCTTGAGCAGCTTCGATGGAAAACTGTCATGACATGGCAGAAATCCCCGTTCATCGGACCCTCCACGTCAGTCAATTCAGTCACGTCTGGTACCACCCCCTGACATCCATGCGGCTGAACACAGGTATCCCAATGCCACGTCCGCTAGTGCAAAGAAGTGCCGTTTTGCCCTGATTGACGCTCCGACCTGCGAACTGATCGGCCAACACCCTGATAGGAAACTGAAACTGACGAGTCGACTTACGAGGCGACGCTGACGGTAAAAACAACCGAGAGAGCGTTGCATGACGGCAAGACCGTAGTCGGCGCGATTGATATACAATGCAGAACACAAGCAAAAACAAGGACAGATGTATGCGACGATGTAGCGATAACAGTAGAAGGAAAACCGATTGTGTAGCATAGAGAACGGAGAATGCTCAGTGAGAGAGAAAGTCTTGTGCCCAGAATCTATATAAGACAAAACTCAGTCCTATTTGTGGTGGTCCTATCTATCCCGCGACCAGTAGCGGAGTTGCGAAGGGTCTACCCCTGATCCAGCGGGGGAGGGTGGTCTTGTAGATTGCACGTGGGGGTAAGGAGATACAGGTGGGGGTGATGAAACAGCGAGAGAAACGTTCCTAGACTGTTGCTGGTATGAGCTCATGGCGGTGGTAGAACTGGGAGGGTATGCGTGTTGCAGGGACGAGTATGATCGACCCGGCTGAGAGTTACCATGCATTTGAGCGACAGAAGCATAATGCTGAGATGGAACCGAGAGAGGCTGTGCGGAGGACGAAGGGTAACTTTCCTGAGGGTTGCTCTGAGTCGGGTAAAAAGGAGAATTCAACGTCGGGAAACCGTAGCTGGGAGTAGGGGCCTCGGAGGCACTGGGTGAAGGCATCGCCTCTGAAGGGCCTGGATTGACCCAAGCATGCGAAGACGCGGGCTGAGCGTACCCACGATGTCTGTCATCCCCACCGAGGACGGACTGATCTTGACCAGTTTGCGACCACGACTGCATCTGCATCCGAGTTTGATCGTCCCTTGCAGTCGACCACACATCTGCTCCAGAACTTGACTCTGGGAAGTATGACGACTGCGCATGATGTTGTTGTTGGGCCGGCAAGTAAGGGTGGTAGTATGACGCGGCATGTTCTGATCCGCGGGATGCGGACGAGATAGACGACCCTACGCCGACGTCCGGGGTGGCACGACTATGGCGGGACGAGATGTAAGGAACATGCGGGTCACCAAGGGGACGGTACACTGGTACTTCAGGCGGTTGGTAACTGGATGCTCGTGACTGGGCAGTGGAGTACGTGCTCCCTGAAGCTTCCGCAGGTTGACTCGCATAACGACTATCGTGGCCACCGTAACGAGACTCGTCCGCCTCGGCAACATCGACGGGAGATGTGTCACTGTATTCTGTACCTCCGGGGTAGTCTTCTACGACGTCTGAAGCACCAGGATGGTCTGCGGAAAGGCTGGGACCTGGATCAACCTTACGACGCTTGCGACTGTTGTTCGGTCTCCTTTTGTAGACATAGTCTGGATACTTTTGATTGAAGTTGTCCTTGAGCAGTTTGGCTTGATCGAGGTAGAATTGTTTCTCGGACTGCGAAGGACAACTGGACGATCAGACGACATCAGCAAAATGAAGCGAGCTCCTAACCAAGCTCATTGCATTCCACTCTCGACTGAGTATTTTGCTGACTTCTCCCGTGCGCATTGATTGGTTCTCCGCGGCGACCTGAGGTCGACGTTTACGAGCGAAAATCATGAATGCATTCATGGGGCGCTTGGGAGTGCCATCGGTATTGAGAGTCTGTGAAGTCAATGCGGAATTTGGATCCTCTGAAAAAGAGTGAAGGGTAGGTGACATGGCAAAGGGTGAAATGAAACGCGTACCATCTGCGTCTGCCTCTATTTTGTGCGGGTCTGGGTAAGTCAGATACCCGACATCATCCTCTGAGCCAGAAGGGGATCCCTGGTCATCGACCCTTGCAAATTCTTTGAAGGTGGTATTGAATGGACCAGAATGTTCCGCCACAGTAGAGTGTGCGAGTCGACCTTGTAGTTCTAGGTTGTAGCGTTGCATATCCACGAACGGGGACTAAGCAAGGTTTTCTCAAAGGGAGTGGGCGGTTATATCAAGCTCGGAAGAGGTCGCCAGCTTGCGCTTCTGGTGAAGATAAATGATCGGCACAGAGGACCCAGACAGATCACAAATTGGGCGGAATGGTCCTGCCAATGGTCCGCAGAATACGGTGTCGTTTTTTTTTCACTACGAGGCGCAGTCTTCTGGGGAGGGTTCGTTGACGTACGATAATAGGGAATATAAACATGGCGAGATAGACAAAACCTAACTGGTGAATTAAGTCTGATCGTAAATGCAGAAAGTGAACCTTGACCCCCTTGGATTTCGCGGAGCTCGTGGTTCCGGGTATGACACTAGTTGCACCATCATTGAAACCGAGCGGCTCACAGGAACAGTTCTTCTCCAGAAGCGCAGCCATTTCTCCGGCCTCGAGGAATCTACAAGGACGGGGGCCAGTATTACTTCGCGGTCGTTCTTTCAGGTCCTTTCAGGTCCAAACTCGGTTCAAATCCTTCAGCTTCCCATTTGCGCGAACGCGTTCTCCTTTGGGCTAGATCATCAAGGAAATCCCCTTTTTTTTTTTTTTGGTGGTTCCAGGCGCCTAGGACCCCCAAAAGCACACGTCGCGTGTTACCGAAACTTGACCAAGGAAGGCTATACTCAGGTTGAAGACCCTCCTCAGGTCCAGATGCTGACTCGTGTATTTTGCGAGGCTATTAGTATGTGTCTTTCACTACAAATAAATAAATTTTTGACCTTGTAAAACCGCACCCAGTACTTTTTGGTGTCCGTCATAGCTACACGGCGGAGATTGCTGAGAAGAAGAAAGAGTGTCATGGTGTGCGATAGCTGACTTCGACGGAACCTCACCTTCTGGCGATGAAAATCACTGTCGTTTGTACCTCATATCCTAGTTATTAAATCCACAAATTATCCTCTAGATAGGTCGCTCGGCCCCGTCGAACACTCGCCTGGAAACCAACCACCTGAGCGTTTCGCTCGAGATGCGTGTAACACGGATTGATCACAACCTTCCATTATTGATGCGGAGAGTTCCGGCCCATCTGGTTGACTCACTTCTGTCTCCCTTGCTTTCATGTGTCGCTCGCATCCAGGTCTGCTCGCGGAAGCACCTGGGTCCTGCATCTTTATGCCCTCCGATCTAATCATGATCTGACCCAAGAACATCAGGGTGCACCCTGAAACTTCTTAAAGTTTTACTCGCAGGGCATATTATGTACCATTTGGCGTCATGTTATCTTCTGCATCCGATCAAAAAACATCATGCGCGACAGGCTTATGGGCCGGCAGCCTAACGTTTCCCAGCCAGCTCGTGTACCAATCGTGCGTAGTGACAGCATGCACGCAACGTTACAGAAAAATTTGTGGAGCTTCATCTCACACAACGTACAGTTTCCTTACCTCTTCCTTTGATTAAAATGGTTTTAGAACATTGTCAGATGGCTGCCGGTAAAAGTTGCCTCCCCCTCCCGTGCTCGAGTCAGCGGTAGATTTACGATTACAAGGACTTTACAGAGTGATGAGAATTTGAAATGAACGAACTCTTCTGCGTCCCGTGATCGTTCGGCATTTCTTTGTATGTCATTCCCAAGGACGCACAGCCTAGGGTGCTTGGGCGCCTCAAGTTCTGCACAATGACAATGATCACACTCCTCATTATGTATGTATGTGAACAACTGGCTGTACAGCAACCCACCTTAAAGCACGAGCCCTTCTGATCTCCGTCTTGGGGATCCCTGCTATGATCATTAATATCGTCTCATCACAAGAAGAACTTCATCTCAGAAACGCATTGATAGGTACCAGATTTCGCCCGTAACAATGAACGGGGCCGTACATACCATATCGCGGTAAACAAGGAGGCTGATTTCTTTCTCATACCCGGCATGATTCGTATCTCGCATCAATCCATGGAAGACGTTCGTGCATCACCTGATGCGGTGTCATTGACACTGTGCCTCACTTCGAGAACTGGGTTCCATAATCCATTGCTTCATTACCATCGGTAGTATGAAAACCTACCCTGGAGGGAAACACCGTCATAATTTTTGCGCAGGTGACCAGTCGACCAGTCATACGTGGAACACGCTCAACGTACCATATTTCAAGGTGGATCACATAGCAGTGTGAAAAGCTCAACAGCCGCGGTGACCTGGTCTCTTCTGTTAAGGAAGCTGGTCTTTCTTTTCGAGAAAGGAACTACAGTACTTCTGAATCCTGATCATCGTTTCTTGCGCAGCGACACCATCCTTTGACGTAAATGCTATCGATCTCACAAGACAACCCCTTTGGGAGAATGCCCATGAGATTCGATGATACAACGTCGATATATCCCAACTGTCTCTGGTGTTGTACATGAACACGCGGAGGACTCCGACGACTGCCGCACAGTTTAGCTTTCTTCGTTTACGTAGCGTCATAGTTGAGAGGGGGAAGCATTATTTTATTCGGCTTTGGCAACGATCATCTATGCGAAAGGAAGAATAGGGTATACGAAATTCCTGAGCTTCAGCACAATCCGAATCATCAAATCTCCGTTTTTCAAAAAGCGTTACACGGTATATCCTCGTGTAGTCTCCCACTTCGAGTCAGTGACTGCACCCCCATCGGTGTTGTTCGGAGATAGCGTCGGTGACCAGTTGGCAGCGGTCTAGTAGAAAAAATTAAGGTCACGAAAGGCATGGTACGGATTTGAATACTTGCGGCTGGCCAAGACCACTAGGTTATCGATCACCGTGTCGACACACCGCAAAATTAGCCATGAGTGGGGGCCAGGAAAGCTTTTGGATAGACCGACCCCGGAGACCTGCGGGGAAATTGCCAGCTGGCTGCGTTTGACCGCGTAAAGCTTGATACTCGTGGGTTAGAGTGAGGAGGTGGTGGATGGAATTTGAGAGATTGGTTGGATAATTTAACTTACATTGTGACTTGTTCTGGTCAACAAGGTACCACAGTGATTGTTTTCGGCCGCAGTTGTTGCAATCCTAACGTGACAACTTGGATAGCAAGGAATGAGGTTTCCTCACAAGCTATGCCCGCGAATTCCCCACTGGCAGGCGTATCTGCCAACGAGATAGTGCAATTTGGCGATCATAAGAAGGTGCCTACGCGGGGTTGACAATGGCAGGTATGAGATGACTATATGTGCTGAACAGAGCGGCTGGCGGGTAGTGCGCCCTAAGTCACTGGCAAACAAAAACCAACGTACCTTGGCACGCCGCAAAGGGATCGATAAGGCGTCGAGGGGTGGCATTAAAGAGTCCGGTGGAAGCCTACCAACAACAGCCGCCCTTGCGAAGGGCAGTCACGGTGGACATCAATTATTGGCACCTACCACCCACCACTACTGACGAGTAAGTACTGCCATATGACAAAGTGCCTCATTGTTCACTCACTCGAGGCTGCTTAGTCAGAGGCACTCATCCGAGTAATTCTCCAGTTCCTCGGTTCACTGCCAACAAGTACATACGCCTGTAGTGGGCACTAGAACGACTACTTTTTCGCCCACTCAAGCTGGCACTCTGTGATAATCTGAAACTCAACTTTACCAACGACTTTTTGGATTTTCGTCTAGGATTCGCATCTACTTGTTCCTTGATCATCCTAACAGCGATGAGGGACACTATCACAGACGCTAGTTAGTACGGTTCTATACCACATAATCCGACAGAGGAGCGCCTGACCATCATAATCAGATTTCCCAAAGACGGCAGATGGGCGTGTCTACCATCTTGGAATAAAGTACGGCGAGGTAGCCAACAGGATTGTAAGATTCCATTCCTTGCTATCAATAATATGCCAAGCCATCCTCAACGAACGTTTTGACTTCCAATGGGCCTAGGTCACAGTCGGCTCACTTTCCCGTGCCGAGGGCATCGCAAAATGCTTCGATGCATTTCCCAAGCGGTTTTCATTATACTCGGAACGCGGATTTTTAACGATCACGGGACGGTATCGGAGTGTCCCTGTGTCAATCGTTTGCATTGGCATGGGTGCACCCAACGTAGATTTTTTCATCCGAGAAGTTAGGGAGTGCGTGAATGGAGACATCTTGATCATCAGGTCGGCATTTATTCTTCCTTTGCTGTTAATATGTTGTCTCATTCTGGAAGGCTTGGGTCGTGTGGCTGCTTGACGGACTTGCCGGTCGGGTCCCTCATCTTGCCTAAAGCTAGTGTTGCGATTACAAGAAACCTTGACTTTGATTTCGCAAACGGCGATCACTGGAGAACCCCTTACAGGCTCAGTAAACCAGTCAGTCAAATAAACTTTAGCCTCACAGCATCATTCTGCTGACATGTCATTACCCACGAAAGATATTCGCAGACTCAGACCTCTTGATGACAGTACGTGTCAGCATGCTTAATCAGCGGGAAATAATTTCGATGTTAGAAGTAGCTTCAACGCACACTGGAATCCACACGACCTGTCGCAACTTCGAACCCAATTGTTACCAACGCCGTTAATGCTTCTACAGACAGGTATTCGGATATGAGCTACTCTAGATAGAATGTTTCTGATGCCAGCTCGACAGCTTCTACTCTTCTCAAGGGAGACAGACTTCGTTTCAGGACCATAACTCAGGTCTCATTGATCATTTGAAGGAGACCATACCAGATATCACCAGTTTAGAGGTGACTCACTCACCGCTTTGGCAAGGATAACTCCTCTCAACTATGATCACCCGTTTTCAATATAAACAGATGGAAACGTATTGGATCTTTCATCTCGCGGCGAGCTGGAGGGGTCTTTCGAGCCCATCACCCCGGGACCCTTCATCAGCCAAAGATCCCGTGCTTCCGTCACGTTGTTCCCCGCATCCGGAAGATGTCAACTTGCTGGACGATACGGACAAACCAATACCCGAAAAAGACAACGCCCAAAGGTCGCTGATAAGAGCAGCTTCCGTGCAGATGGTCTTCGCCTCTCGTCGCTCTCAAGATTTCATAACTCCCAAACAGGTCTCCGAACTTGAGGCTTGGAGCGGCCGAGCTGTCTTGGAGGCACTTCAGGCCATGAACGTTCCAGATGACGTATGTCAATTTTCACTTGATGTGGACTTGTCTGATTTCATTATGATAAATAGCGATTACACCCCAATGAAGGAAGTGTGTGGGACCTGAAGGGTGTCCCTCGAAAGGCGGCACTATGAATCTCAGAGCTGTGTCATGTACCGTCTATTGTATGATTGCGCCTCATTTCTCTCCAATCATGTCTGATCAACCAAGTCGTACACCCACCGCCGTAAAACTGACAATTCGGCTTTCGCCGTAGCAGTCCATAAAACCGCCACATCTCCTTCGGAATCAAATTGAACCATAAAACATCACAGTCAAAGACCACGAACCAATGACGTCAAAACATTCTTTGTCCTGTTATTGGTCCTTGGTTACTCGGTTCGACCATCAGATCGACGAATGCTGATTCCTGGATCTCGATCTCAACCGAACGGAAGATCGGCAGCATGCAGGTTCGCAGCGTGCAAGACGCATGGATATACTTTCATTACGAGACCAGGCACCACGCATCATGATGCTGTGGGACTGACGGATATTATACTATGTATGATACAGGCTGCGACGTGACGTGGTTTCAGTGAGGTGTGTCCACGTCGGGTGACGAATGCCAACCACTTACAAGATCCAGACTGGTAACCGAGCACGCAATATTTTATTGGTGATCACCTGTACATGACCACAGTACCCCACCTCTCCAGTGAAAGAGCTTCGTGCTCGCTAATTTGCGGGCAATCTTCTAGATGAAGGCAGGTGATGCGACTAGGGTGCAGCGCCTCCTCGATAGGGATTAGGGTAGATCTTGATGAACCACTCGCAGCATGTGGACCCGTGTCACCATGCTGCTGTGGCAGGTTGGCTCTAGTATTACGCGTCTTCTTTAATGGGCGTATTTTCCGACCCAGGACTGCCGAGGCAACGACTTCTGCCTCGAACACGTCTTTGTCGGGCTCGCCTCCCTCATCGATGGCGACCGACCTAGTGTAAATAGTTGACCACAACATTTTGAAATCGAAGTCGGTGCAGCTCCATAACACAAGCTCTTCTAACCGTGGGCACACACGCACACCGCATGATCTGGGATAAACCCCTGGCGCCTTGGCAACACGTGTGCCATACGCCTCGGCCAGGGCATCCAATACCACATTAACCCCTGTGCACGCCCCCAGTGTGAGTGAAAGCAGGCCCGGCATATATCCGAGCATCGTTCTGCCATGGCCAGGCATGATTTCGAAGTTGGATATCGTAAGGTGGGCGAGGAGGGGAAGGCGGGGGTCTCTAAAGATGGATTCGAGCCGAGAGAGTGATGGCAAGCCCGGCTCCTTGCGTAAGTGTTTACCCATGAACGTGATGTCGAGTTTCGTAAGGGAAGGAAAAATAAATTGCCGCAGCGAGGAACCCAAAGTGTCTTCGTTTTGGCAGCTCACGTTGAGCTCTTTGAGCGCGTGAAGCGTCAGAACGTTTGACAGCGGTTCAGCACGTATGAACGAATCTTGGTCATGGATGTGATTTCCGCGGAATTGGGTGACATCGTAACGTTTAGTGGGACACTGAGCGATGAGGAGGTCCCAGCGCTCGAGTTCGGGGAGCATGATGAGGAGCATGAAAGGAAAAACGTCCTTGTGATGTGCAAACTTCCACTCGAGTCGCTTCAGGTCTGGCAATTCGGGAGAGGAGACGACTTTCAAATTGATAGCATTCTGGGATAGCTGCCCGTCTGTCGGGACTTTAGTGACCACATCCCAAACAGGAGCCACCCCGATCATGGATAGTTCGTGAAGCTGGGGGGCTTGTCTTAGAAGTTCGAGTAGGTGCGACATCTTGAGTGCGAGGTATTGTCGCCGTGTCATTTGTGACTGCTTCGGTGGATAAGATAGTTCGAGCGTTCGAATCGTTCGGACTAGATAGCTGGGGACTATCGTCAGGGGCAATTGCTGCAAACGTAGATGTTTAAGCACGCTAGTTTCATCTGTGGGTCTCTCAGCAGATAGCGCATCGGAAGTGAACGGGCGGGTGCCTAAGAAAGTGGGATCCAGTGTACTAAGGGCGAGGTCGAGGGATTCGAGTTTATGAAGCCCTCTGTACGGTTGGCTAATAGCTTTCAGCACCTCCTCCATGCTCTTTGCAAAGCCACATTCAAAAGTAAATGAACGGATACGATGAGACCGAGACTTCAGTACGTCAATGATCCTCTCTGTCGTCGTGCACTCTTCTTCTTTGAGCGCCGAGAGATCCTGGTCGCTGTATGGGCGAACGGGAGAGGCGATGAAATTGAAAGTGATTAGGGAATTCCCTGAACGCTCCAGGAACACGAACAAAGGCCGAGCTTTCCATTGCGGTGTTCTGTAGGAAATGAACGACCACAAACGCCATGTCGTGAGGGCGAGTTCGCGCCACTTGCGACATACATGTGAAATGAGAACCGGGGCTGGATTGTAGGGTAGCCCGACCGCTAAACCCGTGCTCTCGTCTTCGGCACGGATGAGAAATATTTCGATCAGGAGTTCCGAGGGAAGCCAGTTGACGGGCTGCTTCTGGCTTTCGAGCTCTGTTATTTTTGAGCTCAAGGCTTCTCTTTCTACTCTGACAGAGTTCTGGAGCCGGACCATGTCCTGTACAACGCGGGCAAAGTCATCCTCTCGACGTTGGAGGACGCTAAGCTGTGCGGTTAGGACCTCTATCTCCTTGTCGACCATCTCTGGGGTCTGTCTCATCATTATTTCGAAGTACAGAGAAGGGGCGAACCTGTTGTAAGAATGGACAAGTAAAGTGGTGTGCAGGACGTCAAGCTGGCAGTGGCGCGTGCTGAAGATAGACACGATTATGCGCGGAGTTTCTTACGCTTCACACAATCAGGAAAGGGACTCGGAGGAGACTCGGTATAGCTTACGGCAACGTTGTTGAGGCTGCTGCTGGCAACGGCGGTCACGATCACGGACGATGATCCGAGTTGTTCGATAGCGTTGTTCACAGCGTCTTTGACTCTCTGTGCTCTTCGTGTGCAATTGGGTCATTTTGCATGGAGGGTCCTAATTTTATAATGGTATTCGTGTCACGACCATATGATATACCTCCCCACACTCCTCCCCATATTGCTTCTGTTTCTAACGCAAGGGCCCCGAGAACACAATGAGGAGCCTGATTTTGTATTCCTGCGGCACTCGGATGCTTGTACGGTCTACGCCCATTCTCAGGCTCATGCGAGCGAACAAATTACGCACCTCCAAACTGTACGTTATCACTTTCGCTCTTCCCGCAGCTTCGTCACGTTGGTTCAAGCTGAAACACCGCCATGACAACCCTAAAGAAGGGGGATACGCTTACAACTATAAATGCTTCCCAAGACCGACGGTGCCCTTCCTTTCGTCGGGTAAAGTCGACCGTCATGTTTTCTTTGCTCTTAGGCGGGCTTTCGTTCGCCACTGCGTTGGCTTGGGGGAGACATCCTTTTCTACTACAACGACAATCCTCCAGCAACATCACTTACTCGATGAATGTCACTGATTGCCCAGGTACATTCATCCTTATTACTCGAAGACTCGTGTTGAGCCGCCACAGGATACACTCTGGGATCTCTCACCGAGTCCGAGTACAGCCTGACTGCTCAACTGTCGCTGGCGGGTCCTGCTTGTAATGCGTTTGGGACAGACATAAAGAATCTCACCATTGAACTCACCTACCAATCTCAGACGACGTCGGTCTTTCAGAATTCCTGGGTTCCACCCTATTGATTTTGTTTGCCCCAGGTTGCACGTCAAAATCTATGATACCGCGAACCAACAGTTCACAATCCCTGAATCCGTCATAGAGCGCCCAGCAGCTCCAACCACATCCTTTACAAAATCGTCGGACCTCGTGTTTAACTACGATGCATCTCCATTTGCCTTCTGGATTACGCGCCGCTCAGACCCAGACGCAATGCCCATATTCGACACGAGGATGTCCTCTTTGCCTCCGGCGCCCATCCCTCCGTTCAATGCCTCCGATCCTAGCACGGCCTTCGATGCGTTCCCACTCGTGTTCGAAGATCAATATCTCCAGGTAATTTAGCTCCAATATCCAGTTGCCGAGTTGTCCATTGCGCTGACAATACGACGGCCACAGATCGCCTCAGCCCTCCCTTATGGCACCAACATCTACGGTCTAGGAGAGGTCGTTGCTAGCAGCGGCTTCAGACGCGATATTGGCACGGATGGAGGTGTTGGAACCATTCAGACGCACTGGAGTCGCGATGTCGCGGATCCAATCGACGAAAACATGTAAGTCACATGATAATGAAGTCAGTGGCACGTGATTGATGCGTCTCGTTGCGAGGTATGGCGCCCACCCGATCTATCTGGAACATCGCTTCAATGAAACCACGAACAAGTCGTCCTCATCTGGAGTTTTATTACTCAGGTGAGCTGGAGTGAACCAGGTTCATACGTGGCAATACATCAATGATCTGCTAGTTCCGCAGGGTCTGATATTTTTTTGCAAACCCCGCCCAACTCTAAGGTGTCGCTCATCGAATACCGTATGATCGGAGGCATTCTTGACTTCTACTTCTTCTCTGGGCCTACGGATGCCGATGTAATTGCACAATATGGCGCAACCATTGGTTATCCCACGTGGCAGCCAGCTTGGGGCTTCGGTTTCCACTTGTGCAGGTAAGTCCTCAATTATAACATTTGGTTTTCGTGTGCAAAAGAGTGTTGTTGGGTGTTTCAAAGGTGGGGATATGCCAACATCAGTGAAGATATAGCAAATGTTGCTGCCATGCGTGCCGCAAACATCCCTCTTGAAGGTTTGTCATATCTCTTGACTTCACACCAGGTACATGAATGACGTTTCAGTTCAATGGAATGATATTGACTTGTATCACTCGTATCGTGATTTTACCACGAACCCGGTGAGCTTCCCCGGTGATGAACTCCGACAATTCATCCAGCAATTGGTCAGTCATCTTATTTCATGGTGTGCACAAGCTTGATCCATGTTACTAGGCCGCGAACCATCAACACTGTAGGTTCATTGTGAGTAGGCATCATATTGTGATGGAACTTGATTCCTTTTTTCACCAGATATCCCTATCGTGGATGCGGGTGTTGCGGTCACCCTCAACTCAACTGATGTGGTAAGTGTCACGAGTTCTCTTGGCAGCTTTCATTCTCTTCTAATATACTTTCCAAAGTATTATCCTTTCTCCGATGGAATTCAACAGTAAATTGGGTCAGATCAAATTACGAATTATCACTAACGCCACGCAGGGATACGTTCATCAAGAACCCCGATGGATCGCTCTATATCGGACAAGTCTGGCCAGGGTATACCGTGTGTCTCACGCCACGTTGAATTTATTGATTCTAACCTTCGTGGACGATCAGGCGTTCCCTGACTGGTTTGGGGTGAACACTCAAGCGTGGTGGACGGATGCACTGAGGAATTGGACTGATATGGGCGTCGAGTTCTCCGGGCTCTGGCTTGACATGAACGAGCCCAGTTCATTCTGCAGTTACTCGTGGTTTGTCATCTTTATTCCTGCTCTCAAAGTCTAGACTGATTCGAGCGCAGTGGTACCGGTGCAAATCTTTCAGCCTTGGCACCACTGGACTTGGTTGGCACTGTGGTCACGGGATATCCTGAATGGTTCGTCTGGTGTCCGTGCTCATGAAGGTCAATTCGCTGTTAATTCCCTCTGAAGTTACAATGAAACGCTTTGGGGCCCGAGTGGTAACATGACGATCAACGGAACGTCAACGGACTCGTGCGCTACCGGAACCACAACAATGATGTCGAAACGCGGTGTCGGTGCCGCAGACCAGCCGAACATCAACATCAACAGCCCGCCTTACATCATTCACAATGGTTGGATTATCATGTGCTCTCCTGGATTCGTTACTCATTGTATTGACTCTGTTCAGGCTTTGGGCCGCTCTCCTCACACACCTTGGCTACTAACGCAACTCACTATGGTGGTTATGCCGAACTTGACGTGCACAATCTATTCGGAATGATGGAGGAGAAGACTACCCATCTCGCTCTGCAGTCTGTCTTGGCAGGGAAGAGGCCATTCTTGATCAGTCGGTCAACATTCCCTTCTGCCGGAAAGTGGACTGGCCACTGGGTATGTTCTGTATATATATATATATCAGAGTTCTCTTGTGCGTCCTTACAGTTGTGGTCCAGCTCGGCGACAACTACAGCAAGTGGCAGTACCTGTACCTGAACATCCAAGGAGTCCTGCAGTTCCAGATCTACCAGATCCCGATGGTTGGGGCTGATACTTGTGGCTTCAGTGAGGTGTCTTCCACGGCACAAATAAGGGCACATTCTCATTCTTCGTAGATGACAACACCGACGAGGAACTGTGCAACCGGTGGATGCAGCTCTCGGCCTTTGTTCCGTTCTACAGGAACCACAATACCTACGGTGCACTTCCTCAAGAACCTTATCGCTGGGACAGTGTGGCCAATGCATCACGCATTGCTATTGCTGCTAGATATTCGCTGTTGCCTTACTGGGTAGGTTGGATGAAAACAGCCTAGTCGCGGAGGTCACTGAAATGAAATGTTTGATGATAGTATACCCTCTTCGCCAACGCTTCTACCTATGGGTTGCCACCCGTCAGGGCTCTGTTCTATGAGTTCCCTGACGAACCGGAGCTTTTCACTGTTGACAGGCAATGGTTAGTGGGAAGCGATATCCTCGTTACGCCGGTCTTAACTCCTGGAGCGACCACGGTTGACGGTACGTGCCAAGCAACCGCACCCATGGGCAGAACATTGATCGGGCGGCGTTCAAGGTATCTTCCCTGGCCGAGGCAGCGTGATCTGGCGCGACTGGTGGACTCACGCAGTCGTGAACACCAGTCCTGGCGCCAACACGACGCTCGACGCTCCTCTTAGCCACATCAACGTGCATATCCGGGATAACTCTGTCCTGCTTTTGCATCAGGAGCCCGCCTATACGATCTACGAGACCCGCGAAGGACCTTACTCGCTTTTTGTATCTTTGAACGCGGCGGGCACTGCGTCGGGTGATGCCTACGTCGATGATGGCATTAGCTACCCCCCTGGCCCAAGTCGCGTCTTGACGTTCCAGGCGGGTGGCGGTACGCTCAAGATTGAGAGCAAGGGAGAGTATTCCATTCTCCAGAAACTTGAGACCATAACCGTACTTGGCGTCCAGAAACCGATGACGGTGACTCTACAAGGCAAGGCCGTCCACGGATGGTCGTATATCGCTTCGACTGAAGAGCTTGTTGTTTCTGATGCGTGTGTGAACCTGAACGGGGAGACAACGTTGAGCTGGGAGTAAAGGACTCGGGATGTCAACAAGTTGTTGTTTGGGCCTTAACCGATTCATTGGTGTAAATATCTTGTTTGTTTCGCAGGCTGTCGCAGTAAAATTTCTAACGCTTTTGCTTTGTGACGACTGTCATCGAGACTGTCGGTTGAGCTATATCCAGCATTCAGGGCCACTCGTTTTATTTAGCCCACTCATAACCCATTTGGACAACAGCAGCATGCTACCAGAGAGCGGCCGCAGTGGCAGGCCGCCCATGTTATTTGACCCACTCATGATCCATCTGGATAGCGGCCGCGTTTGATGCTGGAGGACCTTCGGGAACTGTTTATTTGACCCACTCATAATCCATCTGGATAGCAGTCGCGTTTTTTATGCTGGAGGACCTTCGAAAACTGTGAGTATCTGTATTTGCACTGTGTCAGTGAATGATATTCTCCTGACGACAATCTTCTGAATGCAGCGGCGATTCTGAATTTGGTGCCTGGCTGAAAACTATTCTTGGCTGTCTTAGCCACACGTGCGGACCGCCACGCACCGGCTCGCCGGTGTGCGTTGGACATCTCGCCACCGACACAGGAACGCGGTGATTGGATCACACTGCGTGTCTGATGCTAGGTCGCTGTGCTTTGATACCTTGTGTCATTTTCTGATCAAGACTCGGTCGACTCGCAAGGGAAGATGAATCACTAGCGGACACCAAGGGTTTGTGTTATGGTCGCAGACTCCAGAGCTCGAAGAATGGCCATGTACTTGTGGCCAGTCAATGGCATTACTTGAAAGAACCTGAGTCAAACGGCCAGGTCAAGAATCGTCAGCGCTGGTCTGGGCGCAGGCCAAGACAGGGGTCGCCCATCGGGCTATACAAATATTAAAACATTGCGCATGGTGTTTTTCGACCTTGGAATCACTGTCTACACCGTTTTCAGGTTGGGGGTATCGTAATGTGCGATGCAGATCACGGCAGGCCGCGTTCACCCCGCCCCATGATATAGCTATCATCGATCAGCGTCTGTATGTGTATCCCCCTGGCAGATTCCACGCGCCCGCTCGGCAACCCACTGTCAGCGCTCGGACTGACATTCTTAAAGGCATGAGGTAGAATTAAAATTGCTAGCCAGAAGAGCCTGAGATGGCCGACCCCGAGTTCAATCCAGAATTGACTATAGGTCCAGCACTGATAGGAGCGATGATCGCCTCGTTCCTTTTCGGTTGCGCCGTCCTTCAGACATACGGGTATTACAGGCATTTTTCTTCCGATCCTAAAGTTCTGAAGGGTCTGGTGAGTGCAGAATCGTGTTGTTCAACGGTTGGGTTGACATCGATCTCATTCAGGTCGCCGCAGTAATGTGAGCCTGCCATTGCAAGCTGGGGCTCTGCGCAGTTCCGCTGACCATTGTCATGGTTGACCCAGGTTACTTACCTTGGGACACATCATTTGCGTCATGAGCTGGATGTGGTCATTGGTCGTAACAGCGTTCGGAGAGCCCAACGAAATCACGATCTTCTCTAAACCTCGTACTGGCAGCATAGTCTTGACGCCTTTCATATCTATGCTTTCGCAGGTGCTACAGTTGCCACTCGGCTCCCACAAGCGACGCGCTGATTTTCTTTAGTCTTTTTTTATCTTCCGATTGTTCAGGTTGTCCCACAACATCTGGCTTCTTCTGCTCTGTGCAATTCTAGTCGTTATCAACCTCGTCGGAACCTTGCTTAATGCTGTCAAGACCGTCGATCAATCTCTGCTATCCGACAGTCCGAACTCGCCTAGTTGGTTGACGGTACTGATACTTGCTTGTGGAGGAGCCTGCGACCTGATCATTACCACGGGCTTGGTTTACAACCTTCGCGTCCGGCAATCTACTTCCAAATCGTAAGTCTCTTGTCCACTTGGCAGGCGTTTGGAAACCACCATGTAGGTACTGAGCAGCCAGTTGTATAGGGCGGCAAACCTATTTGATAAATTGACTCTTTGGGCGATCGGTGCCTCTGGTGTATTTAAGCTGGTGTGCTTGATGTGCTGATTACTGCTTCGTGATTCATGCTTTAGAGACTGGCTTAATTACAAGGTGAGCTGGCCTAGTTCTCGCCAGTATGAAGTCATGGAGGGGTCATATTCACTGACCTCCGTCGACGCTCAGCATCACGGCTCTTGTAGTCCTTGTCTTTGTGAGCATTCTCGATGAAACAGGAGTTAAACCTACCAACTCACCTTTTCGAACTTTCAATTAGTACTGCTTTATGCGAGATACCTGTTAGCTCCCCTCCTCCTGCGGACTACATCCCGAGCTTGACCAGATTTTCAGTCACTTGGATTGGGGCGTTTACCATGTTCGCAGAAAGTGAGAACCATTCGCTCTTGAATCTCTTCTCGTCTGGTCTGATTGTGTCTGTTATCTTCGCACCGGCTAGTCTACGCCAACACGCTTCTCGCCGCGTAAGCACTAACGCGTCCTCTCAAAGCGAGGACTTAATATGCTACGTGACCACTAACCCTGTGTTGTGTGGCAAAGGCTAAACAGCCGTACAGCCGTTCGCAGACATACGTTCGTCCTCACAAACTTCAAACGGGAGCCCTCCGGGGAAATTCAGGTTTCCAATCCCGACTCGGACGGTCTTCAGCAACTCAAGGGAACTGTGACGCCGACAGCAGACGTTGTAGTGAGTGGGCTCCCTCCGTTGCTTTTCTGCCGAGCAGACCTAGACTGGCTGACTAACCCGTCACCAGTGATGACGGATACGGTCGACGTTGCGAACTTGGCGGAACCGATTAGAGCATGTCCCTAGAGAAGTCAAGTCGACGGTTTTTACTCTTCGTTAGCACAGCTCCGTTACGGTATTCAAGGATATTGTATATAATATGGGAGATCTACTGCAACGTCACGTCATGTGTACACTAGACGATCATATTCGGTGAACTATAGGGAAGATCTACGTTGAACCTGACACGAAACTATTTTACTACATGTACACCTTAGAATGAACGGCATGCATTTAATGGAGGCTGCGACAATACATATACCTCTCCCTTTTCTGCTGGTGAAACAGGCGGTACCCACACTGTCATGACATACCTCATGAATATCGCGATGGACTCACCATGATCTTCACTCCTATTTACAATCCATTGTACTCCAATAGATAGTGTTGCAGATCTGGCAATAACAATTTCATTACATGTGTAAATGCTGCAAATTTTCCGTCCTTTCTGCATATTGTGCCATGGAGTTGCAATCAAAACTGATATTTACTGTCCAATGACAACGGTGTACAATCTTTTGGGCTGAATTTATTGTGTTACCAGCTTGTGCAACTACTCTGACCCATTCCACGAAGTTGCAATTACAGCTGGTATTTGTTCACCAGCACGCCAAAAAAAAAACATCTTCTCAGGATACAATTACATAATATACGATTATCTAGTAAAAACGCATACAAAGTATCTACGTATCACTGAAAATGATACATCTTAAACACCTAATTCTACCATTTTTTCTTCACGTCATCCGCACCGACAGCTCCCCGAATCCCCCAGCACTTCGAGTCATGTATCGCACGTGCCGACGAAGGCGCATGGGACCGGTGGGCGGCATTGGCGGGTAGTCACCCGCATGCCTGCGTCGGGGAGGGTATATATAAATATAAATATAACAGTATAAATTCTAAAATTTGTTTCAAATACTACAAATCTGAGCCTAAAAAAAGGGTAGCCCAGTGACGAAGGACGAAATCGAAAATTTTGTTTTTATATCACGTGATTTTCAAAACAGTTCACTTGGGCCAAGTTGGCCGACCAGTTTCAACCCACTACGTGATTCAATCGCGGTCCCGCCTAGTGTTCAGGTGGAGGAAGTCAACTTGTGGTAGATCAGCAACATTCTCCATCACCCCCTACTTCAACGATCTGCATTACTATATACGTACGCCGAAACCGCCAGACCAGTGACAGCGCTGGAACTCCTCCGAGTAAGGCTGACTCACAAGCAAGGGAAGATGCCAGCAAGGAGTACTAACTCATCCACCAGCGCTTGGTATCCATTCTGGCATTCTGGGATCCTCCAACCAACTTGGAAGCATTGCAGGACGGAAACCGCGGAAGTGCCACAACTGCCAAAGTACGGAGGGCCCCGGAAGGTGAATGGTGAAGAAATGCTGGCGTCCTTCCATGCATACCGTGTTCAATTGTTTTACATAATTGTCTGACTTATTCCAGGGGATTGATTACTAACCCGTATCAGAACGTTTCGAGCGTCGTCGTCGTTCAGCGGTAGAGTGTCTCACCCATTCTCTCCATTCTTGTTGGATAGGCGGGTCTAAGTGGTTAGCAGTATGACGAAAACTGATGTGCGTGATACACATGGTAAAGACAGATGAATATTTATCAGACCCTCGTTGATGTTATTGACGAGGCAGCATCAGTATCGAAGATAGGAAGCATTATTGTAAACTTGAACACGGCAGGCTACGCAAGTGTAGCAAATCCCACGCGCAGATTGCCAACGTCGAAAGCAGTGTAAACATTACTGAGGAAAACGATGCCCATAATCCAGTGTGCTTGATGTACATTGTCATCAGCACACACATGTCTCGTACGAGAGCAGATCAGAGACTCACGAACACCCGATGCAACGATGACACCAACGCAATAAGATGGGTCACCGGGGCTGGGTCCCATGTTGAAGGTCTCAGTGGGGATATGGAAGGATGTGCCACTGAAGATGAAGCTGACGGTGGGGACAGCCTCGCACGGGACTAGTACGAGGGTGTTAAGAAAGTATCGGAGGTGGAGATGAAGTCGGCTGGCAACATACAGGCGTAGAAATTATCGTTTTCAGGCACAGGAGTACCGCCAATTGCTTGGTAAAGGACTGCGACGTCCTCCGGGTGACCGTGGATGAGGTTGGTTCCGGTGTCGACGGCGCAGGCAACATTGCTCAGCAGGGCTTGTCCGTTACCCACTACGTTGTCTATGTTAATTTTCCACCAGTCCTGGATATGCCGTGTCAACCACCGTTGGGCGACTTGAGATTCGATGACTTACATGCCCGGTGACTTGAGCATAGGTGAAGTCGCCAGTGTACATGGCCGGGTTGGTACCACCGAGGTATAGCTCGGGTCCGGAGGCTGCAAAACTGAATGCAAACACGGGCTCGTCTGTCTGTCCCTGAGCGACGAGAGTCTGGAAGACAGGGCGATCGTTGTATTCAGCGATAGATGAGAAAGCCATTCCCAGTAAACCATCCGCGGGGAACCGCTCGATTCCGAGACCAGTAGAGTAGTGCGATGCCACATTCATGGTCTGACCAGTAGCCTACTCGCACGTCAGAATCGATGACGTCATAATAACTATCATCATTTACTGTGAGTCCGACAATCGTGACATTGTCGCTGTGTTGTTGACCGAAAGCACTCTCACCGCTCTCGTACCCAATGCTGAAGGGCCGACCCAGGTCGACGGAAGTCGAAGACGATGCGGGATCGTAGTGAATGTGGCCATGGCAGCTGTCGTCACAGTCGGCACCCGGCAGAACGAGGTCGCTGTAATATAGTTTAGTGCATTATACGTACACCAGATAAGAACTATGTACCTCGAGCCAGTATCAAACATAACTGTTAGAATGAGTGAGCTGTATATTCGCTGCAAGGTCAGTGCGAGCGTACCGGTGTAGGTTAGGGGAGGTGTACCAATGGAAATAGTGCCAAACCAGAGGTCCGAATCTTCGGCGGTGGTAGGAATCAAGGGTAGTCCACCAGATGCGCGCTTGCGAGTGCGTTTCACAGCAGATGGATGCGAGGCGCCAGTGTTCTTCCCAAAGCTATCAAAGCCACGAAGAAACTTACTGGATATTCAAGTCAGCGTAAAGCAAAATTTGGAGGTCGAGCAGGTGGGCACAAACACCCTAGTTGACGCAACATGGGATTTGAGCACTTCGAAGTCGACGCTCTTGTCAACATCGACCAGCGATGAACGCCTGGAGAGTGGGATTGCTGTTCCCCTCTGTTCGACACGCTGAGGAGTCGCAAAAACGAAGAAAGGTAGGGCAGTGATGGCCGTTGCGAGAGTGAAGTGCATAGTAAACAAAAAGGTTTTCTACAATGGGAGACAACTGAGAAGCGAGTCGTTGCTTTTGAGATGCCCGCCTTTTTGCTATGGCCGTGATGAACCGGTTGCCCCCATGATGCACTGTTCCGAAAAGCTTCCTGTTCCTTTCACCAGTACGTGGACGTATGGAATGGCGGAACGTGAGCGCAGTTGTCCGTTTGTCAGACTTGTTCCTATTTTTCTCTCGCAATGATGTATCTGAATGATCAACAAGTTCTGACACTGGGATATGGCCCTACCATTGCGACTAGCCTTGACCCGTTGTGACCAAGGTTAGCTGCGCTTCGCGCAGGGCGTGATGTTACAGTTCTTTGAAATCAGGTTGTCTTGTTGGGTCTGCTTGGGAGATGACGATAGCAAATGTCAAGCGACTTTGCCCTATAAGTATATTCAGCTGGTAATAATTATTTTTATTATGACACTTGCATACATTGCAAGGACCTTTCAAATGGCAGTTGTTTTCAATCCACTGATCGCCTCAGTCGGGCGCTCAGTACTCAGTACTCAGTCCCCAAGTCCATCCGACCATTACTAACTACGGAGCCATCATCGTCTTTGTCGCTAACCTTGGGTTATCTCGGTGGCTACGATCAATAACTTTGGGCTCTCAATCTTGCCAAGGCCGTGAACGCGTGATACGCTCTATCCCTTCACCTTCTGGAACTTCCCGTCGACAATAACTCAGCCTGGTACACTTGCTCTGCCGAACCCACTTCCGGTGGCTCAGCGGCTACAAGTTGGGAGTACGGATGGACACAAAGCTGCACCTACTGTATGCTCTTCGAATACGAACGCTGTTGGGGCTCTGGGAGCGCCGTCTCAACTTCGCTTTGAACGTTCTTGTGACCGTTCAGGCCGATCTTTGCCTCACAGTCGGTCCAGACCACTCGTTCTTCAGATGATGGAATTGTCAAAACGCGGGACACGGCGAGGTGACTCGGTTGTAGGGGAGCATCACGAGTAAACTCACTAGCATGTGGAGATACTTGAGAGATATGATATTTGTATTATCACGCACTGATGTTGGTTTGGTACCAGGTTGTATCGTCAGGTTTGAGACCGAGCTCAGAAATCTTGAACTTGTCGAATCGTAGGAAGAGCAAGAACCATCGCACTTCGTCATGTAATGCATAATTGGTCCATCGTTGTGAGGCCACTGAATCAAATGTCAACTCGTCGTCTCTCATAGCAGAGGCACCAAAGGAGTGACAGCTCGAGGACACAGCAGAGGAAGTTACACACATTCGAGTCACCCCGTGGACACGCCCACCCAATGAACCCGGAGTTGACTTCCTGGATTGGCATTGGCAACATTCGCGGCTAGGGTTGCGTTGATTACACAGTTCAGAGATGGATTGGTGGCGCCTTTGACAGGATCAATCGTGGACACCTGTTCGACGGAGACGACGTTGTCAGGTTCGGAAGGAGATGGACCAAGAAATTGGGACTAACCCGTTCAAAAGGAAGAGAAATAAAAAGGGGGTAGTCAAGGACATATACATATAACCGCAGTGACCAAGAACCAGAGTCCCACAAATAACAAGGCGATGTTTTTCTACTCAGGTGAACCACCTTGCATATAGATACGCAGCGCATACCGCAGTCTACAAAAAAAAAACAATGAAAAAGAGGGGTGGGTTCCGCATGAGTCGTGCCGGTGTCTGATGATTTAACACAGAAGGCAAGTTGACCCGAATACTGGATGCTGCGAGCTGAATGATGCAGGCATTGTTGGTGCAAAACACTGTACAAACGAGCCCTTCATTCTCATCGACGCGCAAACCGAAACATGACATAACGTTGATGGTGTTTCAATTTGGCGGAGACGGAACGAAGTCAAACTACTGTTGCAAAGGTCGCCATGCCAAGGTCTGGGGTGAAGGTTACTGGATACGTTGCCTTTATCGCAAATTTGGCGATCTCGGGCACTGCATAGTAGATGACTTGGAAGCAGGGCTCCCTTTTCTGCAAGAGCGAAATAAGTTGTGATCGCCACAGTCTATTGCAGATCTGCTTATGTACTTACCACCAGTAGGACTGAACGATTCACCTGCAAAGCACCGACGAGAGCCTTAACCTGAACGGATGACTCACTCGCGTTGTAGCATAAAGTCAAACTTTGAGCACCTTCCAAAGGTTGGTAACTCGGCAGGTTGCATCGTCACTGATCCCGCACGTTTCGGTTCACGAAGACAAGAGCCGTTGGCATGCCAGTGGAGGGCGGATACCTCACAGTGGATGTCTTTCGTGCCCACCTTGAGTCATCACTTCCCCCACAAAATTTTGGATGGTCATTCCGAGTGCGGGCCCGGGTTCCACGCACCACCATAAGCAATCCAAATTGCATCAGCCAAATTCACGGGTTCCATTCTATACCTACGCGGCTTTGGCAATGGAAACGTGATTTGACAGTGTGGTTGGAACTATGGTTGCCACTTGAAAGCGATCAGTAGTTTCGCGCACACGAAAAGTCCTCCTGCACTTCTGTCAGTGCTTCACCTTCAGCGCTAGGCATCCGTTGCCCAAAGGGGTAGTTTCCCTGAGCTAAACCAAAACAAATTGGTCATTGAGCCCTTAGGTACACGACGACATCGCACCTTGAAGTCAGAGGCATAATTCTGGTAAGGCTCTGTTCTGTTGATCAGGAAATCGTGCCCCGGGGCCATACCATACACCACCTGCACCGAGATTATGATCGCACATGCGTGAACTGCCTCGTCTTTGATTCACGCCATTCCAGTTTGATCTCGTTTCATGTTACTGATCCGGGCCCTTCTCCATCGTAGAAATCCCAAGTTAGGCTGAGCTGGGTGGAGCAGCAAGAACGTTTGCAACTAAATGTAGCGAACATTCCATTTCAGTCATAGATTACGTGCCTCCGAGGAAGTTTAAGTTGTAGATATGTAGTTTGGGCCCAAGCGAGTGGGACGTGCACAAAATGTGCAACGAGAGTGCGGGATCAAAGGGGAAATACCAGATAGTGGCGGCCGGTGATAAGGTGAGATGAAGAGAAGACAAGATAAGGGAGGATGGTGAAACGATATGTTTGATGGACTAGTAAAGTCTTTGGTCGGTGAATCTGACAGAAGTGATGGAGGTGAAGTACACATATCTAAACATAAGTGGCATGCACGACAAGTGAAACAAAAACAAAATTCGAATCCAAGTGTACGTGAGTCAAAGCACAGGTCATAAGAAAGAAGGGAAACAAGTAACCTAGTCGTCGTCAAAGCAGTGGAACTCCTTATACATGTCTTGAGACAGAATCTCCATAGCTGAGCAGATACCGACGGATGATTCGCCCGAGTCAAACTCGTCAGAGAAATTGTATGAGGTTTGCAAAGGGGGCTCCCATTCTCCACCATCATCGTCTGACCCACCACACTCTTCTCCCGGCACCATCGGGGTGAAGTCCCGATATCATCAGTATTCGACGTTCAAGGTGACGAGAACACAGACCAATAATTAAGTGGCGACACCGCGGCGTCTCCGGTCTACACATGACTCAAGTGGCTGGAAACGCCCAATTGGAATGAGGATAGGAAAACGTACGCTGCCCATTTTCCATGGTCTTCATTGCGCGAATTGAGGGTAAACGGCTCTCTTTCCGAGAGAGATGGAAGGTAAGCCATGATAGATACAAAGATCTTCTCACCCAGATATTGATATTGAGGTACTCGAGCGTGGTGTGAGAAAGGTCTTTGATATTGCCGCGGTCGTCGGTGACAAAGTGATTCAGAGAGAGACATAAGTTCACGAATCGCCGGATGCCAGTGTTCATAAACCCGCCACCAAACGACGAGTCCGGGTCTGCTAAGGACCAGGGGCAGATGGAGAGGTAAGCGAGCTTCTTGCGGTGTTCGCGTAGGAAGGAGTAAAAGACCACGCCCTCGATGGACCGCATGTGTTAAAAGACCAATAAACACCTTAGCAGGGGCAGCCCCCGTTGTCTGGAAATAACTGCGAGGACATTCGCCTCAGTATTACAGGTGCAGTGAAGTTCCTCCAAAGTGGCAAACTGGACAGCAGGCATTATCCGGACTGACATAACCTGTGCAATTAATGATTAAATAAATGAGACTGGTGCATTGTGCTAGCGAGGACATTACGAGGGGCAAACGATAAGCCGGGTCAAATTTCAGATGATCGACGACAAGATGCTTCCAGGGGTTTTAGGAAGCTCGTGAAAGTTATCTGTTTCACAATTAAGAGCTATGTGTCAGTGGGTGTTCAGTGTGCAGAATGCGTATAGTTGATTCAACTCCTCCTCGACGAGATTACATCTACGCACGTGGGACAAAGTGATTTATCCGGAGAGTGCGAGCCATTGGACCGTGATTTGGACTAACCTCCAGGGATCGCAGCAGAGCAGGTATTTAGCCAATACGTCTAAGCAGCATAAAGGTGAAGAACTTCAAAAGGAAGTGATGATATAGGGCACGGGGTTTCCGCTGACGATCGCGACCTGCTAAAAGCTTTGATCACTCAGATGCTATCTCATGTCTACCCTTTGTTTGATCCACTTCTTGCGCCGACCATTCTAGCTGGCTCTTCATCGAAGTCAGAGACCAGTAAAGAAGATAACTTCATACTCACTGTAGAATCGCACTGTACAGATTGCAGCCCGGGGGTGTGCTAGACATTTGACTGAGGATCAACTTCCGATGCAAGCGATAACGACGCCGCAAGCTGTGGTTTGGCGTACGGGTGTTAGCTTGCTCAACGAAAAGTGTTCATAGGAGGGCCTGACCGTACTGATGTCTGCCAAATGCAGCTGTTTGTAAAACACTCATAGTTGAGATAATCATAATCTACCAGTGTAACTCAGAGCTGTATTGGACCCCTATACTTTAGCTCAGATGCTGCTCCGCTCGCTTAGCTACTGGGTGTTTCACCAGTAAAACGCGAAGACCCTTCAGTCGATGAAGTTATTGATGATGGCGGTGTAACTGTTTGTGTTACAGGGAGAAGTGTCCTGTTCAGTTCCGAGGCCGTAGTGTCACAATGATTTAAAAACACCGTGTCATCAAGACTGGATAGAAAGATGGTCCTCCCTAAATTCTTGCCCTGGTGCTGGGGGGGATCAGCCTGGTTCTTAACGTCATATTCAAGCTCGGGATCACTGCCGGAATGTTTGACGACGGCCAAAGCCTGGCGGAGGCGATTTATGGTATCGGCGTCGATGCTCCTATTCGATACCAAGGCATAGGTTCGCCGAGGATCGGGCCCCCTTAACGCACCAGGCGTTTGAAAGACATCAACCCCCAATATGGCCTGGGTGCTGTTCGTACCTGCAAATACTGGCGTAAGTCGGCCCCTATCCTGCACGCACCCTGTTGGTACTCAGGTCAGCACTACAAACAACACAGCAGAATGGGGAGCAAGATTCTTTCATAACATTGAGAGCTGACGTGAGCACTTGGACGGCTCGCGAGCCGCGCCATTCCGCGCCCTTGCAGGACAACATACGCCCACCCCCAATTTTCCAACTTTTTTCGGTGCCTTGCTCTGATGCGACATGACTTACGAATCCCACTCTCGTCGACCATTCGTCGAAACAAGCCCGAGTGCCCATCGGTATTATCATGCCGGGTGTCGGAGCACAACTCGGATGACTTGGTGGATAGTCCAGTCGATGGCTGCTTTCCTGTTCATTCCGAGCGACCAAGGTCAGTTCTGGTGTTACATAACGTTCGAACCTCACGTGTGTCGCTGTGTTTGGTCCAGTTTGCAGACCGTGGCACGCACGCACGCATACATCATGTGAACTGCATGACCCTAACATGGGCAGCCTCCTGAGCTACCAGCTCACAGCGCCAGTATCTTTTCTCTAGGTCGACCATGTAATCGAGTGGCTCACACGGGGACACTGCTTCAGCAAGCGCACTATCATTCGAGTGCGGCCAGCGAACCCCTTTCAAGTTCCAGTTGCTCACACAGGACGAACAACTAATCTCATGAACCGAGGTGATGTGATAAGCACACCCCACTTCCTTTCCCGTGCTTTCATCCCCATACCCCAAACCACGACCACGATCATGGCCATATTCTACGACGAAATTCCCGACAAATTCCTCGAATGGCTGGCTAGGCAGCAAATGTTCTGGGTCGCCACTGCCGCACTGAATGGTCACGTCAACCTTTCCCCGAAGGGAACTTCAGATTGCTTCCATATCATGAATAAGAATCAGGTTTGGTACGAGGATTTAACTGGAAGTGGTGAGTTCTCACTCCTTGACGTCCGTGTGGCGTATTGGTCAGATTTCCCTACCAGGAATCGAGACGATCTCTCATATGCGCGAGTCGGGCAATGGTAGAATCACTATCATGTTCCATGCCTTTGAAGGGGCGCCAAGAATCCTCAGGATGTGGGGAACAGGTTCGTTTTGGATGTTTATCGGGTGTCCTGATTCGAATTGCTCGTGAACACGCCACTCTGTGTGACATAGGCACCGTACACGAGTTCGGCACTCCAGAGTACGATGCACTTATTCCTCCCGAGAAGCGCAAAGCGGGTTCGCGTGCCGCTATCGTTATCGACGTGCACAAAGTCGCCACTGTAAGTAGCAAGCGCACGTGACGACAAAAAACAGTGCAGGCTTCACCTGACGACCTTTTTCTTTTGTCCAGTCCTGTGGCTTCGGTGTTCCTCAATACAAATACGTAGGCCAACGTTCGCAACTCGAACGCTGGTGCGATAACCTTGAAAAATTCGACCGAGAAGTACCACCCACTGAAAAGGTTCCCAACGGGATAAAAGCCTGGTGGACAGCTGAGAATACATCTAGTTTTGACGGTCTCCCAGCCCTTCGTTCCGCCCACGAAGTATCTATCACACTCAAGAATACCTACGACCGCAATGCTCCTTGGCCCAAAGGCCAAGACGGTAGCAGTGCGAGTCAACAGACGAAGCCTCCGTGCGGCAGCGGGGATGGCAAGCTGTTCGATGTCAAGCTTTTGGCGGCTTTCTCTTTGGGAGTCGTGGTGACTGCGGCTTGTGCGAGATTTGCTACCAGGTTTTGAGTGAGAATAGGTGGATTGTGGGATTTACTGTGACTTCTATTAAACTGGGTATATCTCTAGTGTGCTCCGTCTTTCGTGCCTCTGTGCATGGTTCCTGTATAAACAAGTCAGCTGCCGGCCCCTGTAATTTGTCTAAATGCCAGCTTTCAGGGGATGTCGGCGGAGGAGGGAGTACCCCTCTTATCATGTGTAAGGCACCGGTCAGTGTTTTGTCCACGATCAAGGATGAGCTTGGTGGGATGACCTCATAGCTTTGCTGCTCCTTGAAACATTTGCACGATACTCCCAGGTACTTAAGGGACGTGGCGTCAAAGCGGGCGAGGCTGGTCAGGTAAGCCAGGCACTTGAAATGGATTAGATGAAACACCGCCTGACAGCCAGCTTTCATGGGGGAACGAATCTCCCAGAGAGGTTACTGCGTACAAAAGACAAATTGACGTGGCTTATTTGAAGAGCGATCGACGTAGCACGCTGCGAAAGGCAAGACTGGTTAAATAATTTAAGATGGTGTGCTGGAGAATGTTGTACCATGGGCGTGAGTCTGGACGACCGTAGTTGCATCATGCATGAGCAAGGACTGAAGTGAGAAAAAGGTTGCAGAGGAAAATACACGGTATACGAATGAATGAACAACACAAAGCCAAGCGCCAAGAATGAGGCCACGCAACTACTAGACAAAGAACGGTGAGTACAAACGACGTGTACACTTCGACTTCGATGATCTAGTAGTAGGCGTGGCACGGAACAAGCCTTTTTTCATATCGACGATCATTGCCCGTCTTCCTTACCTATACACGTGTAGACATACGTACCCATGGATGGTGTCCATGCGGAAAGATGGGTGTCTCCGAATAGCAGCGAAAGAATTTTCGATGGCACCAATTATCTTACGTTTCATCACAGGGCGCCCGTGTGCGAGCACTGGTACGAAAAAAGATAGCAGTTTCGGCTTTATGCTGTGCGTGATTTTGTCTCTAGGCAGAGAATGAATGTATGTATGGAACGAGGACGCGTATAACGGAGGCAAATGCCAACAGAGAGACTCGAATAATGGAACGACGGCGGCGGTGGCAAACAAAAAACAAAACAAAAAACAAAACAAAAAAGGATGGAAATCATATTCAAGGTTTTGGCTGCGGAAATGCGGTGGCCCGGGGTCCGATGTATATGGCTGCACAATTTACTTTTCAGGAACAAACTTTTCGAGGTTCCTGCTTTCTCGATCGCAAAAATATTGATATTTGCCAGAGAAATGTAGGTCCCATCCAATATTTGATCCTGTTCATGGTGCTGTAATCGAGTGTCCAAGCAGTCAAATCATCTCTGTACTCTTCTCAACGTTGTCCAAGGGACACATTCTTGGCTTCGACGGTATCAATACGGTATCTGACGTTCAAGCCCCACTTTTAGATTTGGCTCCCGGCAAGTGATTGCAGTGCCAGGCACTCTCAGGAACCAATGTGACATGAGAAACCAGGGCATCATATTCGTCCTCGTGAAATTCTACATAAAAAGATTGAACAGAGGCGCCTTATGACACTTACCCATACACCTTGCTTCCTGTTCCTCCAACTCACCCCATTCGCCGACGATGCAGCTCTCTCGCCTCTTCCTCGTCGTCGCTTTCGTGTGTTCGGCGGTCGCCCTACCAGTGGTAAGTCAGGCGATTGGTTCGGCCTCTGGTGTGTGCAATGGGTCGGCTGATCTTCCCATTCGGTTAGGCCCCCGCTGCGGAGCTATTGGAACGCTCTCCGGTTGAAGACCGTTCAACTGGTGGATCTAGTGGTGGTGTACGTCCCGACGTCGTCCTCGTCTACTCCCAAAATCCCTACTGACGCGTCCATATCGTTGATATAGGCTCCTGACTGGAAACGAGGGTCTGCAGGCTACAGTGGGCCAGGGTGGAAACGAGGATCTGGAGGTTACAGCCCGCCGGGGTGGAAACGAGGATCTGGAGGCCTCACTCCTCCAGGGTGGAAGCGAGAAACAACCGAGTCCGGCCTTCCTATTTGGTAATTGATTTATACGGGGCAGGGCCCAACATCACTATGCTATCTCATCTATCGTGAGTCCGTTGTCGTCCCCACGTCATTTCCTCAATCCCAGCTCATCAGTCACCGTCTCATCAGATTCGCCGTTTCAAACGTCGCATCCAATGTACTTGCGACCAAACACCATAGCTTCATCTATCGTATCTTACATTCCTCTGGGATTTTCTCTCTCTTTTTCTTTGGTTGTTTTGCCAGCTATAATGACAGGCAGAAAGGCTAATGCGGACAGTCGTTGACGCTCGGCTGTCTAGTGTTAACAGGATGCGTCTGTGTCTATGTGTGTGCGTGTATGAAAAGCTGGTTTTCTATGGATAACTTGAACCCTTTCCCAAAGTACATCGAAATTATTGATGTCGTCATGATACGCTGTTAGCCTTTGTTCTTCGTTCCTTCTTCAGCTGTGGGTAACTACGGTGATCTTCAGGGGATGCGTGATGATCCGATGGACGTTGCTTGATGGGACCACCATTGCGTGTCATATTGATGAGTTTATGCCGCCGCATTTTAAAATTCGCTGTCTTACAGCGTGGCACATGCGGCATGTACGAGACGAAAGTCTAAAAGAGCCATTCGCTAGCATTCCATTTATCTGACGCGCCGCTGGACACACCTGAGTGTCGTTCAGAAGCAGCATGACTGGCCTACCTGTTTGCGAATTCGGCGCCCAACACGCCCGCGCGGCTGATCTTGACGGGGCGTGGTTCCGAGCCGGAAAACCCTTTGCGTTTTTGGCGGAAGACTGGTTCATCGTTTATCCGGTATCCTGAGATCGGTGGAGGCGGGCGGTTGTGACGAAGAACGCTGATGCGGCCAGCGTTCTGCCTACAACAGTGCCCGCTGCGACGTCGGTGTGTCGACCAAGGCTGTGAGGGAGTTCCACGGAAATGATAATAATTTTGGAACAATCGGTACATACAATAACCGTGACGCTAATCCCAGACCTGGTCCACGCCTTGCTAAGTCATGGCGACCGTGTGACGCCGCTTCTACTTGAGTCCTGCCGTGCAGCTCCGTCACCTGCCACGCTGGACAAGCGTTGCGTTAAATCACATATCATATCAAACAGTCGAGGTGTCCACTCCACGGGGAAACTGTCCAGTAACAGCCGGGCTGGCATACCCATACCTACCTTGCGTCTGGGCCCATGAGGCATTTTTCGGAGAATTGCCAGTGGGTCAAAGGCCGCGTCACTTGAAGGATCATGTATGAGGGTATGCTAATCCCGGTGCTCACTAGTAGCAGTTGAGCCGCGGACGGAAGTTAACAAATACCCATGACCGGTGACCATCCCAGCCATCGACACGATCTTGATCTTCTGTCCTTCCGCGAAATAATAGACACTAATTAATATTTGGTCGGGTTTCGAGTTGGCGGGTAGCAGAACGTATATACGTACCGTAATGACTTCGTCACCCGAGCAAGCACCTTCCATGCTTGTTTTGCACGACCAGCTCTTTTTTTCCTGTTGACACTCACTTGTCAGTGGTTCGGATACGTATGTCGTCGGGCGATGGAAGGGAGGCCACGCTGCAGCGGCATGTACTCACCAGTAATTTAAATATCCATTGTGACCACACGGCCCAGTGGCACATCTTTCAAACGACTTTCAGTACCACCCCCTCTGTTCTAGACTGCCCAGGTGTGGTATTAGAACCATGACCGTGATTGCGCCGATATTTTCTGCTGCACATGTCGCTCAATGGGACGCTCTGTCCGACCGTGACGACTTCGCACAAAGTACTGCCACGCCCACCACCAAGGGTAGAAGGGGCAGAAGCACTTCAAGTTCCTACGACAGCAATGATTCGGAGACACGTAAAAGTACTTGGACAAGGACCCCCACGGACGGCCCAGCCCCAGTGTCTGATGAGAACCGTGACCTCTCGGAGCCCGAGTTCCCCGCCCGGAACGAGTCCGTCGCGACCGCCGTGCGTCGTGAGCAGGATGACAATCATGTCGCTCTAACCAATGGGAGACATCTGAAGCAAGCAAGGAATATGTCTCACGGTGAGACTCGTCCCCCCTGTTTCTCCCATTGGACCTCAGCACACTGAGCCCGAGACCCAGGGAAATACTCCCGTTATGATATATGTCTTCGACCCTGGTTGCCCTGACAAAATTTCTGTTCCTTTCTTTCAACTACACACCACACGCACTGCTACTTTGCGATCTGAAATCATAGGCATGGCCGTGAAGACTCACACTTGGATTACGCTGTGGTTCTTGTTGACGACGCCTGTTATCTTTTGGGACGTTGGGTATTGTTTCATGAGGTGCGTAGTACGAGCGCTTGGAGATCGAACAGAGGCAGCTCTGCTCACGATGAGATCAGACCACGTTCGATGGTAGGGGGAGACCTCCACTGGATCTGGAAACCCTACGAAATATATCAGGAAATAGACTACGTGAGTCGTCCTCGTGCATCTGGTTTTCTTGGTCGTGAGCGTAAGCGTCACTCCAATGACTCCGCTCTGTACAGGTATATGGCCTAAAAGCCCTCCACGAGAACAACGGATTCACAAACGCGCAATGTAAGCTTACCCCCACCCCCCACGCCTGTTACACACACACGCACCCATCACTAACCCTTGAAGCCCTCCTCAACGTCGTCGAAACACTCATGAACCTCACCTACGTCTACCTCGCCCACGTCTCGAGCTGGTCCGCCGCGCCCCTGGTGGGTTTCGCAGCGGCGACCATGACGCTCTCCAAAACGGTGCTCTACTGGGCGCAGGAGTATTACTGCGGGGGGTGTGCGATCGGACATAACTCGCTCGAGGACTTGGTCGTGTATTGGATCATACCCAACGGGTGCGTGGTGTTTGTGCTTGTTTCGTTCGTTCGTTCGTTCGTTCGTTCGTCAGGTCCGTGTGGATCGGGGATCGTCTCGAAGAGACGTCCCGTGGCTCACGGACGTGATTGATTCCTGGGGCTGATGTATGTTATGTTACATAGACTCTGGATCCTCGTGCCCGGTGGGATCGTGTGGCAGCTCGGGAGGGACATCGCAGGGACGTTGATCACTGCCGAACGAAGGGCCTCCAAAGCCGTGTCTGGCAAGTCACTCTGAGACTTCAAGCTTCATGTTGGAGCAGAGCGCGATCGTCGGGTTCGTTCGTTGATACTGGGTTGCTATTGCGATCGTGTTGACGGAAATGGGTATTCGATTGACCTTGTGGGGGAGTTATGGTCTTGATGACCTGGGATCCTTTGTATCAGTGTACGCCCTCCGTGCCTATGCACTGAGGGCACTCGACAACTATTATGTATCGACAATCACGACGTCGATTGCATACCAATGGCCTGTGTAAATACAGAATGCCCTATTTCATTTCACTTTCCTTGTTACATCCAATAATAATACTGTACATACAGATTCGAGTCCGAGATGCCTCGCAAATCGTTCAACAGGTGAAACAAAACAACCAGTGCCGACAGGAAAAAAAGGCGTGCCGTGGTAACAAGCTTGAATCAATAGGTATGAATGAATGATAAATAAGTACAAGACGAGCTGAACAATGTGCGCTCATCGATATCGATATCGAGCCCGAGAATCGAGGATCGAGGAAGAGAAAACAGGACAAGAGAACACAGTTGGCGAAGTTGCTATTGTTGGACGTGATCCGCTTCATTTGTATCCATTCGATGATCGTGTGTTGTGTGTTTGTATTGCGATGCGATGCGATGCGCTCATTGCCGAGTCAAGTCGACCCTTGCGCCTTCAGTCCAAAACTAAGATCCGCGTGGGACGGAGATGGGAGATGAAGTTAATCCATCTCCATCTCCATCTCCATGCCATCCCATTCCTGGTCTGCTGGTCTAGCTGATACCTTCTCACCCTCTTCTTCGTCCTCCTCGCGTATGTTAAAGCCAATCCCGCCGTCGTCATCCTCCGTCTTCCACCTGAACCGTGCTCCGGAAAGGCGTCCAAGAGCATTGATACCATAAACAAGCGGACGATGGACCGTCGGGTCGTCCCCCCCGTTTACATCTACGTCCGCCAGCTCACCCTCGTCATCGCTCTTACTCTCAGAAGCAGAGCGTGAGTGAGAAGAGGTGGAGATGGACCTTAGGGACGAATGTGGAAGTGACCACCCCGTCTCAGACGATGCGTGCGCGTACGAGTGATACTCCGACGGTGGGAACGAAGACAAAGACGCGTCGTGGTATCCCGAGGGTGAATCATATGTCTCCGATTTGACGCCTGCAGAGAGAAGTGCCAAGAGGTTCAGCGCATCGTCAGTCGCGATGGATGCTGGAACCGGCATTGGGGAACTCCTGGACTCTATGGAGGGTGATGGGACGGTTGGGGAAGATGGGACGACGGTGGGTACGCCTAGTAAACCTGGACGCAGTTGTGTTATGCCACTGGCGCCGGAGGTTGCGTGCGGAACAGAGTAGTCATGTAGACGGGGGCCGGTTGATCCAGACCGACTAGAACCTAATACGGAGGCTGCAGGAACAGAACTAGACACTGGGTGTGATGTGGGGGCAGTAGCTTCCGAAGGGTTGACGCCGTTCCCCAACACAGGAGCGGGAACAAGACCGCCCGACAAGAAGGATGGCCATAAAGAGCGATCGTCAGGTAACGAAGCTGACGATGACGAAAGATGTGAAAGAATCGCAGCTGCCTGATAAATTGGCTTGGTGAGACGGAAGCTCCTGAACAGTAATCCACCTACCTCCAGTAACTGAACTTGCTGATGTTTGCTCAATACAAACTTGGAGGCCTCTCGCCACTGGGGAGTATGTTCCCAGCGGTGTTTGACCAAACATGACGGATGTCTGTATACCTGATCATTGTACCGACGGGTTCAGCACCTACAATTGTTATGGTGACCAACTGACCTTGGAACAACTCTCGCATGTAAATATGGTCCCTCGTCTCTTACCGCTCTTGGTAACATTCCCAGAATTAGAGCTCGTCACGCTCTGTGATGGTGGTAAGGAGGCCGAAAATTCCTGGTCATCCACACTCCCGGGCTCAAAAACCACATTTGTGGAAGTTGCTGGTGTCTCGATAGGGAGCGGCTGTTGCGCTCCATTCGCAGAACGGTGTGACACGGTCGGGGAGGCAAGAGACAGAGCTGCCAACGACGAAAGGGCAGAAGCGGTTTGTAAGGACGCCGGGCTATGCGAACAAAAGCATCGAGGTCAGCATTGCAGAAACGAATGGATGATTCATGGGCAGTATAGTTGTACATCCACCACCAGTATGCGTGAGACTGTGTACTTACGAGGGCCGAGTGGCAGCATCACGGGCATCGCTCAACCTTCTTCTCGACCGTCCAGCAGAAGACAATCGACGATGCTTCGTCGTGGTATTGTTGCCTGTACCTGTGTGGTGATGTAAGACGTGAGTTATGTACGAATTCCACGCCGTCCTACCCTGAGAAGGTCGAGAAGTGGATTCTGGAGCAGGCGAAGCAGGTATTGGTGCAGCATGGGCAGCAGCGATGGACAACGACAGTAGACTCAGATGAGGCTGGTCGTTCTGTCGATCCGTCAGCGATGTACTGTGCCGTCGCTGGAAAGCGAAAAAAAAAAAGTTATACGACACATACAGTTGTCGGTGACGAGACTTGTACTTGGGATCTGGACATGATGGAAGTGGGCACAAAAAAGACAAGGATGTTACAAGCCACGGAAGATTCGAAAGGTATAACAAATAACTACGGGTTATTACAGACAAGAAACAAGCTCATGACAGAAGGGAAAAGTTGGAGATTTGGACGCAATGAGATACTCAGGCGATGTGGCTTCACAAATTTCAACGTCCGCCCAAATTTGTCTCATACGCTGATTTTACTTTGCTTGTAGCCGCTGCTGCTATGTGACTCCTCCGTTGAATTTGCAGAGTGTCAAGCACTTAGTATCAGCGCTTCAGCGTTGTTGGTCATATGTTTTCGCCGATGAACGTCATCCAGCTTCTTGGCGTATCATCCCTGCAATAATAATCACATACACGGTGCTGAGTGTACCCTGTATGAGTTTGCTAGGGCTGCGGGAGACCGACCTGCTTCTGTCTGCTATCCTCGCTGGATTCAGAAACAGACTCGTTGAGGCTTGGGGTTTCGTGAAAGGGCCAAGCTTCAAAGTGTCCCGTAGGCACATCGAGATTCAGATACTGCTGCCATTCAGCCTAGGGAGAAAACTCAGCTCTGGATGCGACGTGCAGAGATCGATTATCTACTGATCCTAAAACATACCATCATATCCATCATGCGCTCCAGAGCCAGTGCCCTTCTTCCTCAGAGGAAAGTGAGATCCTTCCTGGTGTTATAGTGGTGCACGACACGTTATGGTTCCTGTAGAGTGGAAAGTCGCCGCCCAACGTTTGCACAACTCCTTGTCATCAATTACATATCACACCATCAGATATGGTCAACGGACTTCGGCTCTTTGCTTCCATAGCTGTCCATTATTTGTTAGGATTAGAAGCCTTTGCCATACAATCCATAATATGTCAAAACTACACTTTTTGACATGTGGCCTTTGCTTTGTCGTCATGACACGGAATGACTCAACACTGACGTTAATCGACGCGCTGACGCTCTCTGGACGTGATCTTGCGCACCCTTACGTGCGACTCATCCTACGTACATCGCTAGCGTCAATCAATTGTTTCCCGGCGAAAATGACGCAGAAACGCTTGTTTTCCTCTTTCCTCAACGTCACGGTGTCGGGTCGCCACCGACACTGGCACTTGCACCTGCTTGTCGTACGTTGACTAAGCTTACGGCGAGCGTAAAGGTGGCCTTGTTCACAACTGATGGCCCTCAATCTCTACTTCCACACAAGTCAGGCAGAAAGATACTCGTCACAATCCCTAAGCGTTCTTAGGCGCAGAGGCAACACATCCCCCATTGCTTCACCTGCACCCCAAATTCACACAGACGACGACAGAGCAATGCATTCCACATACGGCCCCACTGCCAGATGCAAAAAGACAGATTAAATACCGAGTGTTCAGCAGTAAAAGTAGTGTCCAAACGACGACAGCCCAGTTTGCGTCGAGAATATTAATGTACTTGCTAATATTTTATTTCATGCATGCTTTTGTACTATTGGTGCCATAATGCAAGTTGAAAGTTAGCAACGACGGGAAAACTCGACACGGCAGCCGGTTCACTACGGGCCTAGTATAACGCCAGGGCGTCCTGCATTTTCGGAACTCCCCTGCGGACCCATTCCATGGGTGAGATACGCTCACCATTAGTGCGAGAAGCGAGCAACAGATCATTCTCCGAGGAGAACGCCCAAACACCAGGATCAGGTGTGGGGGTGGTAGTGATTGCACGGAGCTCCTTGCCTGTATCACAAGACATCAGTAAGTACGTGAGGGGATGCTATACGAGCACAGAGATAGAGATTTACGTATGATATTGTGAACGAAGAGGTCCATATTCTAGAGTTTGAAATTTTCAAAATGTTAGCCACTATGTTTCACCTAAAGGAGGTCCGAGGCATCGGCGCGACGGTGTCGTCGGGTGCCTCAGAGAACCCGGAAAAATAACTGACCAGATCATTCTTGTCGTAACCTGTATGAGATATTGTTGAGCTCTTTCCTTATCTTCAAATGTGCAAACTTACCAAAAGGGTCTACAACAGGTCATATGAATGCTAGAAGAACATTTGATATTCTGACACTCACTTTCTATTTCCTCACCAGCAACGAGGAAACCAAAGAATGCGAAACTCTACCACCAGAGATAAGCATTCAAACGATGACGTTGGGGTTATACGATGATCGGGCTTACAGCAAACACAGTGGCAGGGATCGTGAGCCACTTCAAGGCAGACCAGATCTGGAATGGCTATCAATAACCGGAAAAGCAAGGTTTGATGAGTTGAAACCAAAGTTTCAAGGGTCACGTTATCATACCAGTGCCAGGCAGTAGATGACAGTCACCAACCACAAATGAATCGAGTACCTGGAAGCAGGTGAGATAGCATCGCTCCTACAAGAATTTCATTGCATACGAGAACGGAATGGGGGTGGTAAGAATCCTTTCCAAGCCCGTGAGGGCGTCCACGAGTTGATTTAAACTTGCATACAACAAGCCTACGAGAGATCAGCCACGAGTCTGGTCGATTGACCCGAGGGGGTGAGCTCACTGATGGTGGGTGCGTCCACACCAGCCTTGCGTGTTTGCAAAGCGGAAATATAGGAACTCTGTGCAGCCATAGGCATAAACATCTCACTCCAACCCACACGGAGTGACAGACACTAACCAGATACAACGATACCTCCAAAGGTACATTGTGCGACATGCCACCTCGGTGATTGCGCATTTGTGCTCTCAACCTTGCCGCTTTCTTCCCTTTTACATCGTGGCCTTTCTTGGTCAACATCTTGACAAGTAGCGAAAAGGGGAAGAAGTCGAACAGGGAGTACTTGGGAGGGATATGAGCTGGTAATAGGAATGACTCGTCGTTGGGCCCTGTTGAGAATTTTTCGCCAGCCTGAGGACGGCCGTTCACTTGGAGGGTGGGTTCCACGAACGTAGTTGCTCGCGTACCAGGCGCTGTAGACGGTAAAGGAAGATCCGTGATTGTAGCCTCTGTCGTTCTCCTGTGCATCACCGAAGTAGGGAATTGGCCAGACCGCGGTGATGCAGGTACGTGTCCGTCCTGGCTCTGACTCTTCCTCCCGGCTATGAGATCACCGGGTAGATCAGCAGTTGACGGGATGGTTGCCGGAAGCGCATAGGGGGGCAAAAATTTGACGAGCGGATAAAGGTCAGTGTAGAAGATGCCGTCTTCGCCACGCAGATAGTGTTTCACAGCAACTGCATAGGCTTCAAGAAGATTGATGACCGTCTTCTTCTCAACCAGTGTCCTGGCTCTACGTTCATCTTCCGATAGGCCACCGGTAGTGGGCATAGTGTTATCTATGTGATCTCAAAGTGAGCACGTTCCTGGACTTGATGTGTTTGTAGAAGACGAACCTGGCACGTGGAACCAGATTGTACGAGCGAATATACGACTTCCGAGGACAATCTGTGACCACAGCCTCCGTCCTTCATTGTACCGTTCGAAACTCGACGTCGTGCGATACGAAATGACGAAACCAAGCACCGTACCAAACCTACGCCACGTGTTTGCTCAGGAAGTCGAGGTAAGATACTAAAGATGCAACTCACACAGTGATGAGGGTAGGCTGTATCGTTAGACTGTGTGTGTGGTAGGTAATCACGCTAACCATTGTTGACCATGCGGCGAAGAAGATTAAGATGTGCCAACATCTGAATAGCGCCGTGGCAAGGAGTGAATTGACAAAGGACGACCACTGTGGTCCGGGAAGAAGCTCAAATGGGTCCCTCGAGACTGCCTCACGGGTCGCGTCAATCTGGTCAGAACCATTCAACATGAGATTTGTTGGAATGTGAGAAACGATATATCAAGAGAGTGAGTGGAAGAAGGAGCTTGTACCAGCACCCAGCACATAAAAGTGATATTTTTAAATGTGGGTCACTTACCGAGGGCCGCAACGGCACTGCAAGCTCAGGCTGCAGCATCAAATCAGCGTGTAGAGCACGAGGGAATAATACACAACGCCAAGGACTGAAGGTGGGTGTGTTGGGGATGAAATGTACTGATCGCCTACACGACGCACGGCCGTTTCTATTTAAATAAACGGCTTGGAGACGCAAGGCCCACCTTTGGTGCCTTGGCGAGCCTGACATCCGCCGTCAGGGATGGGACCAGGGAAACGTCAGTTGGCAACCACATTTCGTCCATCACGACACATAGACTCGCCCTACTGGGGCCGCTCATCCGTGATGACCAGCGTGGGATGCCGGTTGACAAGACTTGTAGAAGACATAGTTTCACAAACCTTCCGAGACAATTTTCAACATCAATTTTGTTGTGGAAGTCGGAAGTCAGCGTGCAGTTCCAACTTCCAAGCTCGTCTATTGCCAGGCAGTGGCACCCTTTACATAACAAAAATTTCAAGAGGTCGACTCATCCAGCATTTTGACTTGTGTCTCGAACTCTCAGAAATTTGAAGAACTCGGAGGCATAAGTCTGGGTCTAGGTACAGACGGAACAAGTTGCTGATCTAGAAAAGTCTGATAATCTGACTCGGCGATCGACGTGACAGTTGACTGCATGCGAGTCAGATTTGGATTTGTGCAGCGACACTGTACATACTCTCCTCGATTATTCACAACAAGCCACTGCGTACGCTTCACTCATTCAAACATGTCGAAAGAAGTCAATAAGACCGCACATTCTTTCGATAAGACTCGTCTCGACGCCCTGCTTAACCGCAGGTTCTTCTACGCGCCTGCTTTCGAGATTTATGGTGGTATGTGATCACTCGACTATTTTGATTTTGTTGGTTTGGGTTCTTGATCTTTCATACAGGCGTTGCTGGTCTCTATGATTATGGTCCACCAGGCTCGTCTCTGCAGGCCAACATCATCGCTGAATGGCGGAAACACTTCATCATCGAAGATCACATGCTAGAGCTTGACACCACCATCATGACTCCTGCACCCGTATTCGAAACCTCTGGTCATGTGGCCAGATTCGCTGATTGGATGGTGAAAGACACCAAAACAGGCGATGTCCTACGTGCCGATCACCTGGTCAAGAACGTTTTCGAGGCCCGCCTTGCTGGCGATCGGGAAGCTCGTGGCTTAGCCGCTCAACCCCAAAAGGAGGACGAAAAGAAGAAGAAAAAGAAGGTGAAAAGTGTAGCAGTACAACTTGCCGATGAGAAAGTCAAGGAATACGAGACCATTCTAGCCCAGGTATGCTTGGCTCGTGTTCTGTGCCACGAATCATACACACTCATCTCGAAAAGCTGGACAATTACTCTGGTCCCGAACTTGGCGAGTTGTGTCGCAAACATGACATAAGAAACCCGGATACTGATAATGAAGTCGGGGAACCACAACAATTCAACTTGATGTTCGCAAGTAGCATTGGCCCCACCGGGCAACATCCTGGGTAAGCGTATACCTTCCGCATCGTGCGATACACAGCATAATTCAAATCACCACAAAGTTACCTGCGACCAGAGACCGCTCAGGGCCACTTCCTCAACTTTTCGCGCTTGTTAGAGTTCAATAATGGTCGTATTCCTTTTGCCTCAGCTCAGATCGGCAGATCGTTCCGAAACGAGATTTCTCCCCGCGCTGGTCTCCTTCGCGTACGGGAATTCACAATGGGCGAGATCGAACATTACGTTGACCCCGCGGACAAACGGCACGAGCGCTTTCATGAGGTCAGACATATCGTTCTCAGCCTCCTCGATCGACATGTCCAGACACAAGGTAGCACAGAGTTGACTCGGATGTCCATCGGCGAGGCGGTCGACAAAGGTTACGTGGCAAATGAGACCCTTGGGTACTTCCTGGCACGGATCAACCTGTTCCTCATCAATATCGGTATCAATCCCAAGCGCTTGCGATTCCGCCAGCACATGGCAAACGAGATGGCCCACTACGCAACCGACTGTTGGGACGCAGAGATCGAGAATTCGTCTGGGTGGACAGAGTGTGTTGGGTGTGCAGATCGTGCGGCGTATGATCTGTCCGTACACTCGGCAAGGACTGGTCACCCGCTTGTTGTGAGACAGGCCCTGAAGGAACCTGTCATCACGGATAAAGAGGTTCCGGAGTTCAATAAAAAAGTGCTTGGGAAGACGCTTGGTCGTGATGCTGGTTTGGTACAGAAGATCGTCGGAGAGATGGACGAAGCGCAACTCCTCAAATTAAAGGGCGAACTTTTTCATGGGTAGGCAGATGCTCCGCTACTTACCTCGGAGATATCGCAGTTGACATGCCTCCGGGCGTCTTAGCTCGGCTAAAATTCCTGCTGAGGGCAAAGAAATCACCCTTACACCTGAGCTCCTCTCCATAGAGCGCAAGACGTTCAAGCAATCAAGTGAATCAGAGTCTTTTGTATCCGCGATCCGCTCTGACGTGTTTCATAGTTCGCGAGTTCACCCCTAACGTCATCGAACCCTCCTTCGGGTTTGGCCGTATTCTATACACTCTCTTGGAACATAGCTTCTGGTGTAGAGAGCAAGACGTGGAGCGTGGGGTGAGCACTCGATATCTCAGTTCAAAAAGTCAGCAGAATTGTCTTACAGGTCACAGGTTCTTTCGCTGCCGCCGGTTGTTGCCCCAACCAAAGTTCTTATTGTACCACTAAGTGCCAAAGAAGAGTTCGAACCGTTGGTACAAGAAGTCTGTGCGTGTGCCGCATATCTAATTTGGGATCGAAACGCTCATGATGGCTTTGGTTTATCCCCTGATATTCAACAGCTACCAAGCTTCGGAAAGCTGGCATCTTCTCCAGAGTAGATGACTCCAATACCTCCATCGGAAAGCGTTACGCCCGCAACGATGAATTGGGGACGCCGTTTGGCGTAACTCTTGACTTTGCTTGTAAGGAAAACCTTGTTGTACGAACCTTCTGATCAGAACTAGAACACTGACCGTCATCACTTTACCATTCCCGTCCTTGCAGCTGTTCAAAACCGGACGATGACGCTCCGGTATGTTTTCAACCATTACGTTCCGCAGCTGGCGGGCCGTTTTGCTTCATATCTGACGTTGATGTCTGTCCTTTTATAGCGAGCGGGATACCACAGATCAACTGATTGGCCCCATCGACGATGTGATTGCTGTCGTCACGGACCTTGTTCAGGGTGGTATGGATTGGGTAGAGGCATGCCAGCGGTTGGCCGTGTATGACGGCGTGCAGGCTGTTGACTAATGTAGAACGTTCGAACGGGGTAGTATAGAATACGTTACGTAGTTTGAGCTCATGAAAGTAGAAATGAGGTGATTAAATGAAGGGGTTCTCCGAGGAGGAAGGTGAATATAGCGAACAGAGCCTTGTTGATATAGACCAACGATAGGCGAAGTGACGTGGACTGACAGGGGTTTGATCACAAGAATAGTGTTATGATTCTCTCCTTGACGCTGACTCGTATATACGATTGTCTACGCGCACGATCCATTCGAACTAGGAATTACAAGTCTGGGAAGCGGTGATTGGGTGAGAAAAGCAAATCTCCATCGGATGCCTTCCTGCATCGCGGAGGGAACGTGTACTTGCTTCGCGCAGTCAGGGTAACGGCTCTATCTGATATCCACAGCAAGTAGAACCACACCCTGTCAAGTTTTCTGATCTTGCTTCCCGTAAGCTGAGCACGAGGCCCCTGTAAGGAGAAAAAGCTCATGTTACTTCCCGTTACTAAAATTAGTGCGTTCGGGCTGCAAAGTTTGTTCGTGCCCACGTTCGGTGCCGGGTGGACGAGGACCAATGGAAAAATGATTCCTGATCAATGATTCCTGATTCCATGGCCTCATTCGATGAAAAGCTGAACGGAAATCACCGCTTGTTCTGAGTCAGTTACTTTTTCCCGATCCCAGAGAGTAACACGGACAGGCGTACAATATGCGATATCGAAGCAGCGGTGCGGACTGCTAATGGATGTGAAGACCGGACACTCGTCATGTCAATCTCCGTCAGATCATTTGACGTGCATTTACAAAGTGCACCATAGCTAGCAGACTGACGCGTGATATGAGGTATGATGACCGAGGAGAAAACATATACTTGCACTCATTAGAGCGTTTAAGATTCCTCATTGATGATCAGATGATGTGACTTCGGGCCGCCAGATTCCTTGACGAACCTGGTAGCACCATCTGCTTACCTTACTTTGCGTGCTAACGGGGAAGTTGAACTTGGACAAAGTACTTTTTCCAAACTCAAAACGATACACATTGGCCGTTCGGAGACGTCCGAATTATGGTGGGTGCTGATCAAAAGATGGGCAGGGCAGCTTGCTTCTGGGAGATAATTAGATCGCACCCCCTCCGGTAGTGGAGAGATAACCTTCAGGGCTTCCTAAAGAAGGATGAGAATAAATGACAAGTACTAAGACGTTACTCGTTGCAATAGATGCCTGTACGTCGAAGTACTGACAAGGCGGAGGAAGAACTCGATGAAGATTCAGCGTCTAAGAGCTGGAATAGCTACGAAAAGACAGAAAATCGGTATTTCCTAGGACTCCGCGCGTGGGTAGAGTGGCAGCAGGTAAACTACGATTGAAGATTATAGCTTACTGGTGTAAATAACCGGGTCAAAGGCTTGAGAAACCACCCCCAAAAATTTACACGAAGCATTTTGACGGGCGACATGGGTAAGATGGAAAATTATGAGTGAATAAAGATGCCTGCAGGCATTGGAAGCAAGCTAAAATGGTAGCAGAGCTTATAATGTTTCTCCTTATCGTTCGCAAACGGATATGTCTGTGCCAGGGAAGAGCTTCCAGACTCTCCCGTGCATTGCGACCGAAACTAAGGGACAAAACACGCATGTTCATCGCAGATCCAGTCAAATCTTACAGCGCATCGTTATGAGAACAGTTTATGAGAATAACCTTGGAATAACCTCCCTGTTTTTGCGAAGGTGTCCGCAGCTTGAGGCGAGCGTGACTTTGCGAGACGGCATCGCGCGGGAAATGAAACCCGGCTAGTGTTATAAGCTCTATCATCCTCGCCACTCTTTTCTTTCTTCACTCCTCTGTAAAGTGCTACAGCACTCGAGCGTCACCTTGCTTCCTCTTTCTTTGTTTCCTTGTCTTCCTTCCCCATCTTATACATTCCATTCTTGCTTTGTATCTACAATGTCCACCGCTCCGCCGTCATCTTCGCAGGGACTTCGCGCCGAGAAGCTCGTTGCACTGCCAAGTTTGTCATGTGCACTCTCGTCATTACCACAGGCAACAAGCCTTGATGGCGTCTCGCTACATCCGAGCATGTACGCGCAGCATGCCGCCGAAAGTGAAGCAAAGGTATACACTTCGGTGCACGCGTCTCGACTACCCGCTGAACGCGTCTTTCGTCCCGCTTAGCTCAAAAAAGTTCTATCGAAGACGGCAGCATCAATGCCGCACAATTCTTCGGCCATTCCTCCTTACATGAATCCAGTATGTCTGTTTGTATCTTACTGCCTCGCCACAAGTCTATTCTCACTCCCCATTTCCCGGCTATTCCTTTCAGCCGCCTCATAATTTGAACTCGTCAAATTCGTCATCACCGTTGATGATGCGGAAATCGGTCAGTCTAATCCTGAGAACTTTTTTCATCGCGTCACCAAATTCTCATCCCTGTATCCAGCAAAAACCAAAATTCCATGCCTGAGCAGGCTATCCAGACCCTCGTTTCTTTTTAATCTTTCGTTGCTGGGGATTTCTGTAGATCTTGCATTGCCAAAATAACGCGGCGCCCTCTCACCTCTAGCATTTTTCCACCCGCATCACATTACAACATCGCATCATATAGACACATCGCATACCTATATTCATACCATGGCATCTTTTCTCTCTTTTCCTGTGGTCTTTTGGTAGTCCACTTTGTTCTGTCCAGTCCCTGTGCTCAGATGACCGTTTGGATTAATACCGGTAGCAGGCGTTGGTTCTTTATCTAGCCCCGGTGGTCCTCAGTTCTGCTACACGTCTAGTCGTATAATATAATGGATTGCAGATATCTTTACGATTGTTTCCGTGTGTTCCTGTTGCTTGGGAGGTCTGACTACGCTTGAGGTATTCGCCCGTCGTCCCTGACCACCAACATGGACCCATATTCAGAAGGTACCCATGAATGCACGTGGTCGACCTCTGAATACTTGTGGTGACAGACTCACTCATACAGACTAGTCACGCCAGTCATAAAAATGACATTAATTGTTGTGGGCAAGGTAAAATTTCTGTCCATGCGTTCTTCCGAGTATCGGTGTCACCCTTGTTTCTAAATTTCGTTAGCAGAAAATGCAGTGGCGCAAAATCGAGTGTTCAAACTGTGTTCATGTCAACTCGACCAGTCTTGTTGGCTCGGGTCTCGACACACACGATTATGTTATAAATTATTAAATACACCGTGATTAACGCCACTGACACGGCGCATCAAGGGCACGGTCTGAAGTTTCTTGGAGTTTGGTGAGTGCATGACGGGACCGAGCGGATATGATAGCACGGTGCTCGGTCGTTTCCGGTCGTGTGTATCTTGTTTGGATCGATGAGGTCTAGTGAGGGTTTTCCCTGGCGTTCCCCGAGTGCGGAACTAGGTTCGAATCGCCGTGTTAAACGGCAAGGAGGCTCACTTGAATACACCTGCAAGAACGTCCTCTTACGTTCACGTTCACGTCCACCCGCGGTGATCAACTGAGAGCTCTGACTGGCGGACACTATAACAAAACAAAACAAAGGCAAGTTCCTGAACTATACCCAAATAAAAAACGACAGTCGTTTTTCAGAATACCGATGCTACGTAGTATGTATGTATGTACCACATGCAATTACCGTTCAGCGCTACACTTTGAAATGCTTATCCGCATCTAGTTCTCACCCCGCATGTACCTAATGCCATTTCGAGCGACGAAGCTTTCAGATCGGGCGCTTGTTTCCGTCGAAAGAAAGGCGTGGCTGGCGCTTTGTCGGGTCACGCGATCTCTCTCCCTAATGCTCAGGTTGGTCGAAGCATTCGATTCCAAGTCTGCCCTACGTCCAACATTCATCTGACCCTCTCAGGAGCTCTGTGTGTGGCGGCCCTGCCTATAACACCAAGGAGAAGGATCGGTTAGTTCCTATGTAGACCCCCTGTACAACGCCACCAGATCTTGGCACGTGAACTTCATCTTCGAGGCTTGTAACATCTCGGCCCTATGGTTCTAGGGTCAGGTAGGCAAGGTACGTGTCATCTGCTCCGAATATCGACAAAGAAGCGTTATACTGAACATGCATGGTCATAAACGGAGTGCTCCTCATTGGAGGTTTCTACACGTAAAACACCAGATTGATATTCTCATTGTCACCTTATGCAACATCTGTCTATTCTCAAGCCCTTGTTTGGCGCTGATAGCGGGCGAGTGATCAGGGACGTCATTTAAAGCTCATGGTATCTCATATTAGACCTCCTATCTCACAGATTATAGCCGGACGGGTTCTGGTCATTCTCCGGCCTTTGCGCCTTGGAACTTGCGATGCTATCAAGATGTTCGACGCCCTTGCACAAGGTAAACGCACTGCTATCTTTAGCAACGCTTCTTCGTCGAAGACCATACCAGAGCCTGGACAGCCTTCGGCATTTTTTATCGTCGAAGGCTTCTTGAGGGAATAAAACCATCCTCATACCTGTTGGCGGAAATAGGTCGGTCATCTCGCCTTCTTTCCTTCGCCGCCGGTAGGTGGGATTAAGCATCATCGTTCTAGGTCCTTTGACAATGCGAACGGTGTGAGGCTTACGTGCAGTGTACGAGGCGGGTGATTTACCTTGGACAAAGGTAAGCGATATCGAGGGAGTCTGGCGCCCATCGTGGGATTCATATCATCCTGAAGTGCTGATACGGCGCTGCAAGATATGTACTTGTTTCCTAGGTGAGTCGTGAGATGCTGCAGTGCAATCCATACCTCCGCCGTTTTAGGTCTTCCTCGCAGGTCTTGATCCAGAAGAAACCCGTTTCCTCGAGGGGCCTGGGCGATTTCTGCATACGTCACCTTATGAGATACCTTGAGGCTGACTCACCCTAAAGTTTACGCCTTTTTTTTTCTGGGAGACGACAGTCTCCAGATACTGAGTAAGTCAGTCACTGGCTGCTCAGAAGCCCCCATAGTAGTATAGATATACTATACGAGTTAGCCCAACAATCGAATCGAGGCAAGGGAGAGAGAGACGAATGACAGGAATTGGCATGCCGACAGCAAACACTACTGTTTTCTTCCCTGCGACGCACTTGTCATGAATACTTGCAACATCCAGAGATGAGAGCCCCAGTGGATATGGGAACAAACATGCGGATCCTGTCAACTCTTTTTGCCGCTCAGTGACCGTACACCCCAAGTGTACAGGGAAGAGGAAACACCACCAAGTCAACTGTGCGTGTGATAACTGGCGCGTCGCGGTCACGTGAATGAGAAGGCAAGTACAGATCGAAAACCGTCTGGGAAAGGAGGCATTGCTCGGGGTATTGATATTGATATTCAACACTGGTTTAACTGAAATGCTAGACGTGCTAAACTTGAAGTATTTCGTTTAGTCTGGGCTTAGTCTCCGATACTTAAGTACTAGTGAGCGTTACTTTCCACATTTCGTACAACATCTTGACTGCCAGGGCTTAGTCTCGGATCCATCATTGAATTTGTGCTAGTCCAACAGTTCAATTCGCAATGTCACATCTGCACCTAGCACTGGTAACAACTGAAACTGGGATGCTCAACGCAACGACCGGCTGAACGTTTTGGATCTTTCGTCACTGATTGATTTCGTCTACTCAGGCCCTGAACTTGTGACATCGCACATATATTTGGCGCAGGAGTTTGGTCTCTCGTGGGTGAACCCGGGATATCAAAGTACATTGTCGTGGCGCTTTCAGGCGATACCACCTCCCCCAACTCACTTCCACAGTACTCTACATGGCTAGCTTGGACAAGCTGGTGGACGACATTCTGATTCGGATACTACGGACATTGTCTGTTCATACCATCTTGTCGCTGAGGAAGGTGGGTAATCATACCAAGAATCAGCTGGTCGCTAATGCGAGCGTGAAGACTTCTCGACGCTACTACCTTCTCACTAAACTGCGCTGCGTTTGGTACGCAAAGTTTTGTGCTGAAGTATTGGCCCGTAATTTGCCACCTCCGGGACAGCCATGTCCCCTTTCGCTTCTTTCTTCTGCTGACCTCGAAAACCGCACGTTACGTGCACTCTATCTTGAAAATAGTTGGCCGCACCTCTCTACAAATATCATCATCTCCAAACAGCGAGGCGAGAGAGTGGACCAAGTCGTGTTTATGCCGGGTGGTGCAGAATTTTTGACCGTTCAGAACAAACGACTTGTCTATTGGCTCATCGTCAGTCGCCCGGGCTTATCTCAGGGACTCAAGAAAGTTGCTGAGTGGCCCACCCCCGAGGGAGTGTCCTGCAAGGTCGTCAAGGACTGCGAGAACCCGAGCGCCATCGCTGTTGGACCGAGGGAACAGTGAGAACGATTTTTCTCTTTCGGTGAGCTATTCCGCTAATCTTACTAGATCCGGCAGCTTCGCCAAGGTGCTCTCGTTGAGCATGAGGTCTCCTTTTACAACGCTATGTGATTATTCTCTCGTCCCAGGCGTCATCGCCGGGATCTCGCATCACCTCCTTTTACTTGACACGACTGGCGAGCCTGGCGGGGGAGGTCTTGAGCTTCTGGACTGGCATACACAGACAACCGGGACAGCACTTCTCCCTTGTCTTCCCGATCTGGTGAGCGGAACGGACCGGTTCTGGGGAAGTCACCAAATACTGAAATATGCTTTTCTCGTAGTTTGGCGGCTTCGTGGACTTCTTCCTATTCTCAGATCATATACTTGTTGCATGGGAGTACTGCATGAGCGTTTTCCCTGTTCCTGAAATACCGGTGCAAGGCCAAGCAATTATCGAGCACAAGCGAGTCTTCATGTTCCAGGAAGCGATCAGTCGGCCCGTCGCTTTCACTACATGCGTCACACGCGGCTCACCTGATCTACACAGCAAGCCAAGCCAAACCTCCCCAGTCGTCCCGCCCTCCCTCACCATCGCAGCACGTCCCAAGAGCAAGGCTGGTCGAGTGTGGATGTCGATGCTAGTGCCCCTCACCGACGAAGACATCAACGAATCCACCGCGTTCCCGTATCGCATGACGCGGCTGGCTACATATGTACCTGGGACATTGGGAGAAACGGCGGCCGCGCGTGTCCCGCAGACGTGTACAAGCCTTTGTCTCGGGTCGTCCGGGCGCGGGATATTTGTGGTAGGCAGGGAGCTAAGGCTCTGTGGGCCCGGTGTGCTCTTCCTCCCACCGTACGAGATGCAATTCGGACCTGTCTTTGAGACGGGAAAGGCTTTATATCTTATGGACGAGGTTAGCGGGGATAGCGGGGCGAACGGAGACAAGGTGGACTTTGACGAGGGAATGGGCGTCTTCGTCGCAGCGAAAGGAAGCGGCGGTTTCGAAGTTGTACAGTTGAACTAGGCTTTTTTTTTTTCTGATCGTGAGGAGTTATAATAATGTTGTTCTGACGTGTGTATGTATTATATTATAAGTTAGAATGAAAAGAATGTTAACTTGTCCCCACTCAAACCGCAGAGGGGCTCCCGGATTCGGCAAGTACGGTCAGGCGTCAATCATCCCACGGACTAGTGGAGAATACTCTGGCTACGAGACTAGGTGAAGAATGGAGTGCCAGCTGGAGATCCCAATTATTGCGGATTGAACAGTGCTGAAAGAGGTGTTGGTTGCGGTACTCGTTCTCTAATACGATAGCTCAACAGGTTATCCACCCTGCTTCAGGAAGGATTCAGGGATTGGCAGAACCTCTGATACAAGGACATGACTGACGGAGCCCTATAATCTTAGCTTAGATACCCACTCAAGCATTTCGAACTCCATTTCGAACGGTAGAGTACGCAAGTAGGGGCGGCAGACATACGAACATGAGAGCATCAAACATTGCTCACAGCACGAGGTACTCCTCCGTATTAACGATCGCATCGGACGAAAACGCCACTTCTTCTCCCCCGTTGACCCTCGTCACGTTGGCGATCCCGATCCCCGCAAGGCTCCCCTGAGCGACAAACGACACTCTCACAGGGAAGAACGTCCCCACGTCATCTCCTCCTACGGTGAACTCGAGCGTACCAGACCGCTCTTCGGGGGAGATCAGAGGGATGGACCAATCAAGGGAATGCGTGGAAGGATTTAGGGACCACCCAGACTGGCTAGAGACGGTTGGGTAGGAGCCCGGAGGGAGGGGTATGGAAATGACGACGTCGTAGAGGGTGATGTTTTCATTTTCAAGTTCGTACTCGATGTTCACTTCACAGGTGCCATCGTTCGAGGGCGATGGCCAGCAGTTTACTATGGATTATCATGGTATCAGTGAGGCCCGGATTAAGTGGCGTGATAGATGTGATTTACTTGAAAGAGGGATATAGCTCTCGTCCTGGCCAGCATATCTCCACTTGAGTACCGCGAGCGCTTGGCCGACAGGGAACGCCCTCGAGGGATCCTTGAGCACAATGATTTTTTCCTGGCCTGGTGCGAATTTGGCGACATTGGGGTGTTGTT